>PVKP010001306.1:0-150963 GCA_004027715.1 Plecturocebus donacophilus | reverse complement strand
AGGAGTCACAGTATTTGTTCCAAAGAACAAAGAAATTATAACATTGAAGGAGTTAAATTGTAAGAATATTTATTTTTGAGTTTTTAACTTTCACAAACTTCTTTTGATTATGGGGGATGTGGATTTTCCTTATCACCTGCAGCAGACACATTGCCCCCCAACCTCAAAAGACACCCTATGCCTTCTGGCCTGTGACCTCTCTCCCCTGACAGACAGCCCATCCCTCTACCCTCACATCTCCAGAACATCTGGGGCCAAGACGCTGAGTAGCAAGAGACCCAACTGCTGCTGTTCTTAATGCTGCCACCGCCATTTGATGGGATTCACTGCAGCCCTGGAAATTTTCATTTCATTGTTCATTTCAAAATCACGTATATGAGAAGTCATTCTTGCCAAGATCATCCACATTTTTATTCCTTCTGCTGTCATCAGTTACCCAGTTTAGATTTGACCTAGTGGTTTAATGAATATAGTATTGCCAAAGAAAAAGCCATAGACAATTTTGAGAGACGTGCTTTTACTTGCCTATTTTCTTTTTTTTGCAAGGGAATACAGTTTTTGAAAGAACTGAGCTTCCAGAATACAGACAGAGGCGTCATTTATAGTTCAAATGGCTATAGGGCAGACACTAGTTCTGTTGAATAACATTTGGGGTAGTTTCAATAGAAAGCTATCTTTATGAGGAAAACAGGATGGGTCTGCTTTTTCAAAGCTTTTAGGATGTCCCTGTAATTCATGGCCTCCAGGAATTATCCATAATTCATGGCTTATCTTGGAATGCAAGGGTTTTGAAAATGGAAGGGTTTTCTGGGCTGCCTGGTGTGCTGGCATAGCTGAAATGGCAGTGGCAAAGGGCAGGCCATTAGTTTTGCTCCCTCAGTAATGAAGGTTTTGGTGCGGGTTTGGCAGGAAGTGGATAAGTAAACAAAATAGTCTATTGTACCATATGCTGCAGCGCCTTAATGCTTCTCAACATTTTGTCAGCAGGTTATTTCTAAAAAACTTATATATTTTTTGTTAGCTGAGGATTCTGAATTTTTCTGTCACAGTTTGAAATTAAGTTTCATTTACCCCATTGTCATCCTTTATACAGTTGCTAAAATTTGTAAGATTTTTGAAATTATTTAAAATATGACATCAAATGATTTTAGTTGTAGTAAAATTGCATGATGGCTGCTGTTATATGAAAATCTTTGTTCTTCTCCAATTCCAGGGGAAATTCATTCTAACATTTAGTTATGGTAATCACAAGTATGGATTAAATAGGGACACAGTGGAAGGTATTGCAAGAGATGGTTTAGCAAGCTGTGTTCATATGGAAATAGAAGTAAGTGTCTTTCATTTAACCAATTAATGTGTGTGTAGTTTGTGTGAGTGTGGTGTGTATGTGTGTATGTGTGTGTGTGTGTATCAATTTTTTACTGATACATAATTGAGGTACATATTTGGGGTGCATGCGATAATTTATATACATATTTGAAGTTGGGGAAGGGCTATGATGCACAGGTGGCACATTGCCAGGCACACAATAAATGGAAGATATTCCATTTATAATTAGTATGGGGGCAAGATACGTGAAACACTAAGTAACAGGGATTAGGTTGCAATACAAGAAATTGCACAGATATTGTGAGTGAAACTGCCACTCAAGCTTTACTTTCTGTTATTTCCTCACCAAATACTCCTTTTTCTTTTTAGAGCATGGCCTCTGTTTATAGAAAGGGTATAGATAAAGCCTGATTCTTAGAGCGAGGAACTGGTTTCCGGTGCCCTCAGGACGATGGCAGCCCCAAGCGGTCAACTTTGCTCCTTCCTTCTGCGTGAGATGCATGGGCTGTGCTGCCATTTAGCTGCAGGGGCTCACTGGGTGTAACATTTTCATACATCTGGAAATTTAGACCTGTAGATGTCAGGAGGTTTTTCTCTCTACCCTGATACCTTGTCTTGCCCCAACGATGATCTATAATTAGAATATATAGAAGCTTCTCCAAAATTAAGATCCAGAGTAAAACGATGAATTTCCCACTCATTTCTTTAAAAAAATATATATCTTTGTTACATGCTTGGAACCTTCAAAGATGATTGATTGTTTTTTCAAGATCCTTTAACTGAGCAGTATGACACTTTTGGAATTAAAAAAGTGATTATAAAACTGATTCAAAGCCTGGAGCAGTGGCTTACGCCTGTAATCCCAGCACTTTGGGAGGCTGAGGTGGGTGGATCATGAGGTCCAGAGATCGAGACCATCCTGACCAACATGGTGAAAACCCGTCTCTACTAAAATACAAAAATTAGCTGGGTGTGGTGGCACGCGCCTGTAATCTCAGCTACTCGGGAGGCTGAGGCAGGAGAATTGCTTGAACCCGGGAGGCGGAGGTTGCAGTGAGCCGAGATTGCACCACTGCACTCCAGCCTGGTGCCTGGCAATAGAGCAAAACTCTGTCTCAAAAAAAACAAAAACAAAACAAACCAAATTCAATTAGACCAAATGCACAGAAAACAAAACCTAGGCAAATTGGGTAGATAATGCTTCGTTGCCAACTCTGAATCTTTCTTACTTTTACCTTTGCCCTTTGTGACTTCACACCATAGGAGACTGTAATTCCCTTTTAGCTCTTTGTGTTGGTATATGTGTTCCCTAACTTACGCATTTCTTTCAGCTCTTTAACTTTCCTGACTTCAGAATATTACCAGTCTTATTTCTCTATGATTAATTGGTTTTGTATCTTTAAGGAAGATTTTATTTATTTCTATAATACGTAGCAAAAAGAAAAGGTCTTTTCTAAAAAATGTCTTCCTTTGACAAGGCAGAGACAAAAATCAATGCGTTTGTGAGTCCAGAAACTCTCCATCTGTGCGTTTACCTTTCTCCAGTTCAACAGTTAACTGAAAAGTGGCTCCTGTTTCACTGTTTTTCTCCCTGGGAGCTCATTCCTACTAATTTCCAGGAGATTGAGTCTATAATCCATGCTTTATTCCTCTGATTCTCCCCAGCTGAAGTATTTTTCCAGACTACCCTGGTCATTGACTCTTTCAAAAATTGTTTTGGAAACAGCCTGTATTTCTTCCAACTGAATTTTTAAAATGAAGATTTTGAACATTGAGTCAAACTGATTGAGATGGAAGGGACTTTAGAGTCCGTTTGGAATGGCTTTCATTTCACCTGTGAGGAAACTGATAGCCACAGAACTTGAAGGATGTGTGGAGTCTACAGGAGCCGGAGACCTGCAGTCATGACCAAGCCCTCCAAACTCACCGACCAGTCAGTACTTTACACAGTTTCACACTGTGATCTGGTCTGCAGGTTACAAGGAGCTTGGCCTTCACAACCAGGGTGCTGGTGTAGGTCCAGAAAGGGCCCCAAGATAATGACAAAGGGGTCACAGAAGAGCCTTTTCTCCTTGGTAAGATCTCTACCTCCTGGTGCTCCACAGAAGCCTTTTGAAATATAGAACTGAAATTACCTTTCTGTAATAAAGTTGCAATATTGCCATGAATGTACCTATTTTATATCTAGCAATTTTCTAACAGTCATATTCATTAGAATGATTAATTAAAGGAAAAACCAGGTGGAGTGAATTCTAATATTTCCAATGATGATTTAAAACTTGATGAAGAGAGAAAAGTAATCCAATCTTGAGGTATTTATAGAAAAATAGTAGCTAACTATACAGATGAAATAAATTATTCAATATATTAATAATACTACTTATACCCATGTGGTCAGATGGCTTCAAAATGATTTCTAAATCATGTATCTGTTTCCAATTTATTATCTTCCTTTTAATGCACAGGGTGTAAGAAGTTTGAAATATTCCTATTTTGAGCCTCGTTATATCCTGGTGGTGCCCATGAACAAGGAACGATACGAGGGATATTTACGGAGAAAGGGATTATTCAGTCGTGCAGAAATTGAATTTGCTGTCTCCAGAGTGGACCTTTATATTAAAATTAATCAGAAATTTCCAGGATATTTTGATGCAGTAATCAATGCAGGTTGGTAATTTTCAGCAAAGTTTTATTTTTGAAATGTAAGGCTACTGAGTTAAAAGTTTGTTTTGTGGGAATAAAAGTCTTGGGTTAAAGATATTTTCCTTTTAACAGTGACTCACAAAAAGCTGCAAAAAGGGGTCAGAATCCAAGAGGTCTAACCTTCCACTGTTTTAATGAGAGCATTGTCTCAATGATTCCTTAAGATTGTAGCTAATAAACTTTGGTGTAAAATGAGCCTAAACTAAGTTCATTTTTTAGGGGACATTGTGAGAACAAAGTTGAATTATATATAGTGTGAAATACACATTTAAATTTCTAGAAAGGCATATGAAACTCAGGTAATTTTATTATAATCTACATATAGTTTAAAAACCCAACAACTCAAAATATTATAACCATAAAAATGTAGGTGTAAAGCAAACATTTTCAGAAATTAGCTTAGAAATGGCCATTTAATTTGAAGCAGTAGTTCATGAGAGAATTTCATATTTCAATAAATATTTAAATATTTATTTAAATATTCAGTTTACTGTCCTGCTACATGAACCTAATGCTCTTTATCTACTGCATGGATGGTGAACAGCACATGATTATGATTATTATTTTTTTTTGAGAAAGAGGGTCTCACTCTGTTGTCCAGGCTGGAGTGTAGCTATGTGATCTCAGCTCACTGCAACCTCCTCCTCTACCTCCCGAATAGCTGAGATTACAGGTGCCTGCCATCATGTCCAGTTCGTATTTTTAATAGATATGGAGTTTTTAATGTTCGTATTTTTAATAGAGATGGAGTTTTGCCATGTTGGCCAGGCTGGTCTCAAACTCCTGACCTCAAGCAATCTGCCTGCCTCAGCCTCCCAAAGTGCTGAGATTACAGACGTGAGCCACCGCACCTGGCAAATTTCTTTATATTTTTAAAGTGTGCTATATTACACAGTCATAAAAAGAATGAGAAAACTCTCTGTGAACAGATAAGGAAATATCTTCGAGTCAAACAGTTACTTAAGACAGATTTACAATATAGTATGCCAATATTTATATTAAAAAATTATGTAATTGTATTTTCTTGTACTACATAAAAAAAATCTTTTGCAGAATCCTCAGAAAACTAATAACACTGATTACCTCTTAAGGGAAAGGGAAACCAGATGAACTAGGTGGACAGAGGACATTAGTTGAACCAGATGAAATTGTTGACACTCAACTATTTTCATCTATGAAAACAGCAATTACATATGGTTCAACTTATTAATAATAGTTTTTTGTTTCTGAAACGTGTTAATGCATTACACAATTGAATTTGTTTTCTATTCCTGCATAGAAATTATCACACTTAGTGTCTTAAAACAAGACTCATTTATTAATTCACAGTTTTATAGATTAGAAGTCTGTTATATGGTAGCTAGGTTCTCTGCTGAGGGTATCAGGAGGCTGAGGGCTCATCTGAAGGCTCTGCAGATAAACCTGCAAAGCTCATTCTTGTTGGCAGGATGGCATTTCTTTTGGTTGTAGAACTAAGGTCCCAATTTCCTTGTTGGCTGTCTGCCGAGAATTATCCTTAGTTTCTGGAGGTTGCTCTTGGGTCTCATCCACGTGGCCCCCGCATCCTCAAGTCAGCACTAGCACATTGAACCCTCCTTGTGCTCTGAGTCTCTGACTTCTTTTTCTGCCAACAGCTGGAGAAAACTCTCCTTTCATGGGGCTCATGTGATTAGGGTGGGCCTGCCTGGATAATCTCCCTTTTGATTATCCCAAAGTCAATCCATTAATAACCTTAACTACATCTGCAAAAAATCCCTTTTGCTGTATGTCACACAATCGTGGGAGTGGTATCTCATTCCCTCCACAGGTTCTGCCCACACTTAAAGGGAGGAGATTGATTATACAAGGATGATGTGTCCTTCGGGTCATCTTAGAATTCTGCCTACCATAATATTTATAAAATTAAATGTAGTAAACTAATCGTTTCCACCAATAGTGAAGCATCAACTGTATTGGATCCGGTCCTGTTGTTTTAAAGTATACTCTCTTTGCTGCAGATGATCTGGATGTTGCTTACCAAAAACTGAGTCAGCTCATTAGAGAATACCTGGGGTTGACTGAGGAACCTGCCAAGAGTTTGGCTGCAACTGCAGGTACTATCCTCTCCCCTTTATGCCAGGATTTTTTTTTCATGGAAAGGAAAAAATCTGAGTTGCTATTTGGGTACTCATCACTTGGGCTAAAGCTGCTTCTCTTCTATTCCTGTACTTCTTCTGGGGCAATTGTCACCAAAACAAGCAGTCTGAATCAGCCTTCTGGACCTGTAACTCTGTTTATCTCATTGACCGTAATCGACCTCCAGGGACTGCCCTTCAGCAACAGGCTGGGCAGTGCCTTGGAGGAGGTAATAGATAAGGGTTAGCCTCATGGTTCAGAACTCAGGAATCCAGGAATTCTAAAGCCTTAAGTTAGAAGTTTGGTACATGAATTTTGAGATATATTTAAAAGGCTCCCTTGAATCCACCCCAAAACTATTAGGGTAGCTACTATAAAAACAAGACAAAAAACAGAAAATAACAGGTGTTGACAAGGATGTGGACAAATTGGAACCCTTGTGTGCTGTTGGTGGGAATGTAAAATGGCATTGCTCCTATGGAAAACAGTATGGAGATTCCTCGAAAAATTAACAATAGAACTGGCCTGTCATCCAGCAATCCCACTTCTGATAAACCTCCAAAAGCATTGAAGCCAGGGTCTCAAAAGGAGGGCTGCACACCCATGTTTTCAGCAGTGCTATTCACAGTAGCCAGAAGGTGGAAGCTACCCATAAAACAGAATTCCATTTGACCTTAAAAAAGGAAGGAAATTCTGGCACATGCTATACATGGATGAATCTTGAAGACACTGTGCTGAATGAAATAAACCAGTCACAAAAGAACAGCTACTGTATGAGTCCACTTACACAAGGTATCTAGAGTGCTCAGGTTCATAGAGACAGAAAGTAGAATGGTAGTTGCCAGAGGCTAGGAAGTGGGAGTAGTTTAATGGGTACAGAGTTGAGAACTGTACCCATTAAACTTTCAGTTCGAGAAGATGAAAAGAGTTCTGGAGGCCGGGCACGATGGTTCATACCTGTAATCCCAGCACTTTGGGAGGCCAAGGCGGGTGGATCACGAGGTCAAGAGATCGACACCATCCTGGCCAACATGGTGAAACTCCATCTCTACTAAAAAATACAAAAATTAGCTGGGCGTGGTGGTGCATGCCTGTAGTCCCAGCTACTCGGGAGGCTGAGGCAGGAGAATTGCTTGAACTCAGGAGGCAGAGATTGCAGTGAGCCGAGATTGCGCCACTGCACTCCAGCCTGGCGCCTGGTGACAGACCAAGACTCTGTCTCAAAAAAGAAAAAAAAAGAAAAGAGTTCTGGAGATGGATGGTAATGATGATGGCACAGTGTGAATATACTTCATGCCACTGAACTGTGTACTTAACAATGGTTAAGGTGGTCAATTTTTTGTTATGTGTATTTTACCACTATAGTCCATTTTAAAAGTTTCCTTGATGGACTGAATTCTGTTCACACACGTGTATTGTGAAATGTTAACCCGAGACCCTGGCTGCTTTGCAGGTATGTTCAGCTTTGTGTTTTAGCGGTTGTGACTCTTTGCCCAAATAGGATTTTGTTTACTTGGCTGCATGCTGGCAGACCGAGACAGGGCAGGTCATGATTTTGCCAGAGTTCAAACCAATGCTGTTTTTAAATTTTGCACACTCCTCCCAGGTTGAAGGCTCCTGGTATTTTGGAATGAGGTCATTGTGAAACTGGTAAAAATCAGCAGATAATGGCTGAGAATTTCCTTCTACATTTGTCTTGTAGGAGGTGAAGTGACTAGGGTATGACCTGCTGACTGGAATGTTCCTGGAAAAAGTTTGACCTGTCTGAAAATAGAAAGGAATGGAGGACTGTGGAGGACTATGCTCAGTCTACAAAGTGTGGTCTAGGGGACATTAGATTAGAAGTGTGTCAGGTGTGTTTATCCAGCCCTGCTCGGAATCTCTGCACTGGGCGCCAGTTCTTTAGAAAGCCATCTCTATGGAGAAGGGTTGTGTAGTGTACCTAACGAGGCTTCTGCAGCTCAGTAGAAGTTTCTCTTGAGGAAACCTGGCTCCCTTTGCCTTAATTCTTTGCTAATCAAGCAACCTTCTGATCTTTAATTTGGTCCCCTTGGGCGGACCTGCCCCTGTTGGGACTGTACCCTACATTACCCGCCCTGCCCTGATCCCCGAGTCAGGCTCGTCTCCATTGTAAATTAATTAATTGGTGTACTGGCTTTTAAATCAGCCTCTTGTGGGTTTGGATAAACAGGAATCAGTCCCCTGAGCCTGACCAGCTCTGAGTAACTGAGAAACGTGTGTTTCTCAATCTGAGGTTGTCTCTGAACAAGACTTTGCCTCAGCAGCCAATGAGATTCCATCTCTGTATCTTTTATTATTCTGCAACTATCAGGAACACTGGCTATTGGGTGCAGTTGCCATTTGGCAAATTAATAGACCAGATTATGTGTGCATAGAAAAATAGACTTTCATTTTAACTGGTATAATAAAATTTTATTTATTTGGACTAATGAGGTTAGGCCTGGCTGATTTAACGAAAAGTGTGAATTACTGAATTTGTAAAAATGTGATCACTCTCAGATACATTTCATGACTGAAACTGAGCCATCTAGTTATTGACTAATAGAATTCCAAGTTTAAAAAGTAGATAGGTAGATTTGTAATTAATGAATCAAATCACTAGCCTCAATGGCTCTTTGTTTTTCTGACATGTTTAATTTTTGGAAAAACAATGTGTTTTCTGAAGCCAACACTTTATCTTCTCTAGACAATTAATTTGCTGAGGAAGTTACTTTTTTCATTTGTGGGTTTAAGAATAAACTTGCACATAAAGTAACATTGTAGAGGTCAGACATTGTTCCAGTGAGTATCTGAAAAGTTTTAACGAACATGGTCCTCACTAATACACTTTTAATGGTGTCTTTAGTGGGACAAGAAGTAGAGCCAACGTTCGTTTTGAGTCTCAGGGCTGTGAAGTCGGTGCTAAGAATAGGGGCCAGATGTTTACAGGTTCAGTGCAAGAGAGTGGGGCCAACCGTAATTATCTTAAAACGAGTGTCAGCACTGCCCAGGAAGGGACCCAGTTACTGCCATGTGCCCAACTGCTGCTTCACCTCGCTGCTCCTGCTCTGAGCTGGGTCACTCTGATTTTAAGTTCTATAATTTAGGTATATGTGTATAAACACATTACTCACATACATGGGACCTCTAGAAATAAAAAAAGAAAACCAATAGTTTTAGTATAATGAATTTTTTAAAAACAATTGAGCTGTCAAAAGAAAGAAATTGAAATAAAAAATATTTATGATTCTATGAAAGACAACTTTGAGCAATTAGAAAACTGCACTGGAAATATGAGGCCTTGGTTTTCTATTCTAAATCTAACCAATAACCATTAACTTGAGAAATGATTTTGAACGCCCATTTCTTAAAATAAAAACCTATATATAATGTCATGGTGCACCACTAGAATCCGGCTGTCCAGATTGAGGTTTTTCCCAATTGGATTAGGCGTCAGTACATTGCTTATGTCCAACAGCATTGTTTCTCTTAACGTAGTAATCCTGTATCAATGCAAACTGAAAATTATTCCCAGATAGCTGAAGTAGTAAGGCATAGCTTTATCTTTTGTAATTTTACATTGCTAATTTGTAACTAAGAATACAAACTCAATTTCTACTCTTAACAATGAGAGTGGAACAGAGTGATAAAAGTGAGCCCAAGGTTTATCAGTTCTGAGTATAGCATCTATAATCCTGGGCCCAGAAATATAAACCCTCACCAAAGGATGGATTAATTGAATATTTCACTTAATGCACGTATAAAATAGTAACTTAAGGTATACAGTCATTATAAACCCTTGAAATATTCAGATATACTCCTAATTTAAAATATGTATCAATTTAGATATAGAATTGTCTTATTTTCCCTATTGTAATGTGGATAACATTGATTTCTAATACATGAAGACTTAAAAAGCACCAGTCAACCAAATGGTTTCTGTAAAATAAGGAAAAAACTATATTCACAACTCAGTATTAAGGGATGTATTTCCTTCCATTTGTCTCTATACAACCTACTTCTGGGATAGTCAATGCTTCCAGTAAAGCTTTTAGAAAGCTGGACCAACTATCACCCTGAATTCTTGCTATGTGGATCATAAAATGAAATTATATTTGAAAATCATTATTCTGACTAGTGATAGAAAGAAATGATGATGGTTATGAGGAGTCAAACAGAGGAGAACTGAGCAGTTTACTAGTCCATAAAGTTTCCCTTTATCTTTAATAAAAGGCTTGCTATTTGCTAAGTTATGTCAATTGCTATATTATGAAAGTGGGGAACAAATCCTTATATGTCTGATTATAGAAAACCAGGAGAGATTAAAGAGCAAAAGAATCTTTAGTACAGGATTTCACTGTTCTAATATTTTTAGATCTTTTAAAATTACTTTTATATTTTGGCAAAAATACATACCATAACATAAAATTTGGCATTTTAACCATTTTAAGTGTATAATTCAATGGCACCAATTACATCCACAATGTTGTATAACCATTACCACTACTTATTTCCAAAATTTGTCATTACCCCAAACAGAAACTCTATATCCATTAAACAATAACTCCCCTCAACTCCTGGTAACCTCTACTTTATTTTCTCTATGAATTTGCCTGTTCTCGATATTTTCATAGTTTTATTTTCCGATTTAACCTTATTTCTTGTCCTAGGTAGTGTTTCAGTTTGTAACTCTTATAAACTAGGGAGATCCGAACGATGAACAGGACATCCCCTCAGAAACCGCACGAAGAGGGAAGCCTTTCTTTGCCCCCACCTGTCTCTCTATCTCCCTAGAGAACACCTGGTTTGGTAGGATGCAAAGGGTGCATGTCTGCACTAGGGGCTCAGTGAGAATCCAGCAGTGCGAGCTCATCCTGCGTCAGTGGAGGGGAGCAGGGCCTGGGAGCCTGGTTTGCCTCTAGGGATGGATCTCTCTGGGGTTACCTCAGAGGTTTGATTTGGGTTGTAGTCTCTGAGTATCAGATCTCCCCCCAAGTGAGCTGAGACTAGCTTCTTCAAGGCTGTTCCAGACTCGTGTGCCGCCTCTGACTGCTCCACATTTCAGAGCTGTGTCCTTAGGACTGGGGTAAGATGATATTTGGGCCCCCAGAATCCATCTAGTGAACAAGTGTTCACTGAACAAGTGCCTGCTGGATGATGGAATCTGTGAGACTGTCCCTGAGATCAGTCACTCTGAGAACTTGCCATCATGGTGAATGGAGGAAGCAGCTCCTCTCTGCAATACCAGCATTGCTAGTGGCCTCTGAGAGCCATTTTGAAGGCAAGGTAGATGTGGAAGTCCAAGGGGAGTCCTGGGCTGTGAGTGGGGGGATAGCAGCCTGGATGGGGGTCCTCAGGAGCACCTGCTCTGAGCCATGGTGCCTTATCATTCTGTCAGGCCAATTCTCTCCTTCCTTATTGCATTCATCACTCATTTCCTCAGTTCCTGCCCCTTGCCAGGTATTGGTGAACAGACATAACTCTTCACAGACCTCACAGCTTATATAAGGGGCTGCCGTTAAACAGGGAAACAAACAAATGGGACTTCATCTGGCTTGGATGTCCATCCTCTAGTTTCTACCATCAAAAGCAGCATTGCTCTCTAAGGTGGTTACAATGTAAAATCTCATTCAATTGGAAAATGTCTCACCACTCACAAACCTGGATATAAATGTTGACTCTATGAATAAGAACCAAACATAAACCTTTTATGTTTATTCATTGAAGGTTATGTTTTCAGTTGACTAAAATTGTTCTAAGTTCCTCTAAAGAAGAGAATTATAGACACTTAGTATCTCCAAGGAGAAGGGAAGGTTATGTTCTCCTATAAGTGTAATTTTATTCTTTTCAAGGGCCTATGTACATCTAACAGGGGAAAGATGTTTATCTCATTAATTTCTAAGCAGTTAGGAACTGCTTAGAAATTAAAAGAAGTTCAAACTTCTGTTTTTAGTTAACTTCTTTTTATATTAAAGCAGGAGCTCCCTCTAGTAAGAAGACTCTCTCTGGGGTACCAGCACACCTGGTTCCATCTCCCAGGCGCTTGGCGAAACTGCAAGCAGATGGCCAGATGACAGAGCATCTCTCTGGAATGCAAATTCATGCCAAGGACCTAGAAAATCAGAGCCTGACTCCTGCCCAGAACCAACAGCTGGCTCAGGATGGAGAAACCCATCAAAAAGAACTTTCCCCTGACAGCCATCTCAATCCTGAGCTTCCTCAACACCTGAGCTCATCAGCCCTGGGGCTTTCTCACCAGGCCCAGGACCTAGCCCTAAACTCAGTGGAAGAGGATGTCCGACAATCAGATCTTCCTCCAAAACGAATAGCCACTGAGACCGATGTCCCTGATGTGAAAGCCAGTGAAGTAGGGCAGTCTCTGGTCACCCCTGCCCTGGCGCTTCCTGCACACCCTTCCCCTCCCGCCTCTCACGGCCCTCAGCCAGGCCAGGACGAGGAGTCAGGGGAGGCCCAGGTAACCCCCACTGGTCCTCCCCTGTCTGAACCTCCACAGGGACCTGGCCCCACTCCCCTCAGCCCTCAGAGAATTCAGGATGAGGAAACTGAGTCAGCCAAACTTCCACCCAGCAGTTCCCACCATGATCCTCCAAAAGATTCTTCCCACCATGACTTGGTGCAGAAACTTGCTGGAGATTCTCAGCAAGCTCTGAAGGAGGAAAGCTCCAAACTGGAAGCCATCCGAGTCGGTACCCCTTACCCAGCATTGTCACATCCCCAAGACTTAGCAACAGATACCAAGCAGGCCCAGGCCAGGGAAGCCCCAGGGACCTTGCTTCCTAGAAGCTGGCTGGCTCCCACACGGCTGCCCCAGCCTCAGGTGCTGGCTCCCCTCCAGAGCAGGAGGCCCACCCCCAAACTCCTATCACCCAGCAGGGAAGAGGCTTTAGGAGCAACCTCCAATCAAGCCATGACTCCCTCTCCCAGGCCTCCACCAACCTGGGAAGCAGACATGAGTAAACTGCCTCCCATCAGCCCTCGCAACTCAAAACCACCAACAAATCGGAGCCCCCAGGAAGCCCACAGTCCTCAGCAAGCCCAGGAAGAGGTGAAACTCCCTCTGATCAGTCCCCCCAGCCGGGGGCAAGCAGCATCCCCAGTCCCTCCCAGGAGGAGGCAGCTCAGAAAGTGAGGCTTCCTTGCATTCCTGCTCCTCTCCCAGAGCCACAGCTGCCCCAGAACTCGGGGATTCAGGCTGATCCAAGCCTGCAAAGGAAAGGAAAGCTCCCCAAGCAGGTGACTCTCCAGGAGGAGGATTCCAGACATGCAGGCCTCACTCATAACCAGGGGCCCCTGCAGCAGACAGGGGCTAGGGAAAAAAACTCCCCATCCAGAGAGGGATGGCTAGAAGACTGGCACTCTGGAAGAGGCACCACCTGGGAGCCACCAGCCAGCCTTACAGCTAGAACCCCACCGTCAGCCAGGGCCGGCCATGGTGCCTGACCATCCCAACCCCAGCCCTCCTTTGAACCCCGAGAGCAACCAGAGAAGCAAAGTCCATACGCCAGAAATTCCTGAGCCACCCCACAGTGAGCCATCACCTAAAGACCTCCAACTACAGGAAGATAAAAAAACAACAAATTCCAGAAAAAGGGCCCATACCAACCTCCTCACAAATGACCTGGCTCAGAAGGTAGATGTGTCCAGACAAGGGCCATCTTGGAAGAGAGATTTTTGGAGGATTATCTCAAGAAAATAAAACTCCCATTAGCAGCGATCAGCCAGCTCAGGAGGGCCAGCCCCCAACGGGGAGACCCCTCCAAGGAGAAAAGTCTCCTCCAGGGGGAAGAGACCCCTGCGGAGTTGCTACCGGGCGGTTCAGCTCCTATGGAGCATCCAGGGAGAAAGGGACAGGTTCATCGAAAGGGCCGGTCTCAGAGGAGGGAGATTGCTTCGCAGCCCCTAGAGTAGGATAGCAAGCCCTGCACCCAGCAGCCTGTCAAGACACACCAGCCTATCAGGGGAGAGATCAGGCCAGAGAGAGCTCTGTTCAAAGGGACAATGTACTTGCTTCCAAACAGCAAGCCAAAGAGAAGCGAATCTGAAAACATGGGGCAGCGCCACAGAACAAAAGCCCCCCTACTCCCCAGAACCAGGTGTCTGCTGAGGAGCAGTGCAGCTGGGAGGGAAGACTGCACACCAGGGGAAATCAGATCCCCAAGGTTTAAGCCACCCCCCAGAGCCACCAGCTCATTACGGTCTGGGAACCCCGAGGCAGCACCATTAGAGACAAGCAGCGATGGCTGGGTGCACTGAGTCTCCACACTGGCTTCCTCCTGAACCCATGGTCAGCGTAGGTGGAGGGGCCCTTCAGCGCTGTCCAGATCTTGGATTCCTAGAAGGCCCGCAATCTGCACTGCTGTGCCTCTTCTGTGGTTGCCATTGCAGCCTGGAAGAGCAGCCGTCGCAGAGGCATGCAGCTCTATCAACTGCTGCCACCAAATCAAGCCATTCTAGAAGGCTGGTGTCAAAGTAGCCTTTGTGTCCAGACACGAATCCAATCTGAGTTCCAACTCTGGCTGAAGCCAGGCCATATTGCCTTTACGTTTTGTTCTCTTCATAAGGAAAATTCGCTTCTAGACTTCTAGAAGGTCTTCTCACCCCTCTTGCATTATGGAGAAGTTCCAAAGCAAAAAGAACTCTTGAGAAAGAAAGACTTTGCTGTTCCTCGAGGTTCTAAACCTACAGTTAATTTGTGGGAATCTTCTGTAGGAAAGAGAACGTATTTTGTATGCATGATGCTGTGATCAAATGCTTCAGATTTGTCTTGACAATATGTTGCCTGAAACTTACTTTTGTTTGAAATGTATTTCAAAATGAATACCTTCCTTCTTTCTCTGAATAGAAATCTCATGTAAATCAGCCCATGCCTTTATTATGTCAAACCATCTGGTTGAATCGATTAAAAGAATCAGTGGGGAGTGAATCAGTTGTTCATTTATCTATTCATACCATCAGGATTCTTTTGCTGGCAAATGATAGGAGTCCACTCTAAGCCAGCTTGTGTGACTCTATGAGAAGGGAGTAGAAGATTTCATATGACCAAACTATGGGAAGGGCAGCGCTACAGCAGGTCTCAGAGAGATTGGGGGCCAATTGTGAAACATAACCAGGACTCTAGTCATCTCCTGGACTCTGGTCTAGGACTCTCACCGCTTCTCATCTCTGTTTCTTTCTCCGTGTTGGCCTCGTTCTTTGGATTACAAATGACTCATCAATTTCTGCACATGGCAGGGAACCTGGCCACCAGCAGCTCTAAAGCCCACATCTCATTTTACCTCTGGAAGCTCCCACTACAGTAAAGGGATTAATTTGAATGAATGTTTATCAATCCTAATCCAAGGAAGGTCTTACTGGCCTAGCTTGGTTTAGGCACTCGTTCTTAAACCAATCTACTCTGGCAGGGACCAGGGTTACCTTTACACCTACCTATTGAACCTACACCTGTGTATGGAGACTATACTCCCCCCAAAAAGAGGATGATTGTGACTAAAACAGACAGCCTAAGTTGTGACTCTTAAAGAGCTACAAGATATCTATTGAGCACTTGCTGTATTTGGTATCTCATATTTAAAAATGTAACTGATGACTAAATGCCTGTGTAAATGTATCTTATCTTACACAAAACAGATGTGTCCCTGAAACTATGAATTTCAAATGTTATTTCAAGGGCAGTAGAGGAGATTGATATTTTAGAAGTCCAAGATATAGAAATCCTCTTGCAAAATGAAGAGCTTATGTAATGCCTGTAATTAGCTTCTGATTTATCTGACTTGTCCATAATGAAAATAATGCAATAACTTTAGAAAACATATCTAATAGTTTTATATACAGTAACTTTAGAAATATTTACAAAATAATACAGCAACTTTAGAAAACATATCGTTTATTTATTTTATATATTTTTGCTAAAATTATATTTATTTTTACTAAAAGTTCATTCATCCAACAAACATTTATTGAGTACACCCTATGTGCCAGATAGTGATGGCTGCTAGATAAGGTGAGATGATGAGGACACTTCAAGGAGCTTTGTCTTTTATCAAGGGAGACAGATAAGAGGGTTCATTATACTAATAATGCCATGTGATTAGGGCAACTGAAGGCCCCAGAGTGTGCTAGGCTATATTTTGCATCCTACAGACAGGAAAATCCGTTTGTTAACTTTTCCAGACTGTCATAAGAATACTAAGGAAGGACACTTAATTCAGCCTGGGGTACAAAAATTGGATCAGGAAACACTTCTAAGAGAAGGTCAGCCTTCAGCTTAGTCTTCACGGTTGCAGAATTAGTCAGCAGACTGATGGCAAGAAGTTTTCTTAGAAGGAACCACATATGCCTACACAGAGGCATGCACAGGCGTAGCATTTTCTAGGACCCGAATGCCAGGAGAGATGTAGGTCTATGTAGATCCAAAGTGCCTTTTGTGCTACTCCAATGAGCTTGGAAACTTGATCTTCAACAGTGGGGAGCCGCTGGATTTGTATCTTAGAGGCATCTGTCTGGAGGAGGTATAGAGGATGAATTTGAGGAGAGCGATTCAGGAAACAGGAGGAGCAGCTGGAAAGTTACTGCTGTAGTCCAGGAAATAGGGTAAGGCCTGAAATGAGGCTCTGGGGGCAGGAATTGTCAAATTAGGTAAATATTTAGATTGAATGTGGAGGAGGGGAGATTGTGCAAGAGAGGAAGAAAATTAAGATAATTACTCATTTTCTGTGAGCTGGGTGTGGGGCACTTTAGTGTTGACCATGTCTCATTTAGGTGAAGAATTTTAGAAGTTTAAGATTACTTTTAGAAATGTATAATTGTCCTCTTTGAGCACCTGTTTCTGTGGCTCCTGAAGGCACTTGGGGTTCCATTTCCATTAGGGTACAAACAGGAAGTGATAAGCCAAATTTTTGTATCACTTCTTTGTCTTTGCGTTATTGTTTTAGTAGTGTACATTCCTAATGTCTCAGATTGAGTGGAACTGGACCACATTTTGTTTGCGGTCAGTGGAAAGGAGGGAAAAGAATATCAACAAAAGGTTTTTGGTGCTATTATTGATTTTCTTGGTATAAAGGAAATTTCTGATTCTTACATATAGAATAACAAGGTTTAAAAATTGCCATTTTCCATCTATATTTACAAAGTTTCTATCATTCCCATGTGATATGTTGCTCAGCAAGGCGATCTTTATAGAAACAAAAAAACGTGGTGACTTATAGTTACTACATTAGTAATACCATCTTTAACTCCTTTAAAGAAGACTGACACCTAATATTCAAATCAGTGGAGACAATAGTGCCACTTGGCATGAAAGCCTTCCTCTAATATTTAAAGAGCTAAATCAGTTATTTCCAAAATGTCAAAAGAGAATTGAATGAAGGACATGAGTGGGAAATTCACAGAAGAGGGAATAAAAATGGCCAATAGATATGTTAAAAATATTTAATCTCATTATTAGTTAAAACAGGATAGACTTTTTTTGTTGTTGTACTGAATTGGCAGATGAAAAACAGTTTAATGTCTATTCTTGGCGAGGTTGTGGGTAAATGCACTTTCTATGTCTCAGTAGTGAAAGTGAATTGGCACAGTTTTTCTGGGGCACAGTTTTACAATTTTCTGTCACATTTGCAAGATATACAATTTTTTGTATATCTTCAGTATAGTAATTTGAATCTGAGGATTATCATAAGGTAATCACTTATGTGCAGTGATGTTCATATCAGGGTTTTTATGATAAAATCTAGAAATAATCTATCTAATGGGGTTTTAGAAATAAGTTATGGCATAGCTGTATGCTGGAATGTTACGTTGTCATTATAATCATGTTGTAGAAGAATATTTAATTAGTGGAAACTATTGATTTCATAGTAAGTAGAAAACAGGTTAAGGAGGTAGAAGCAGTGTGGCTCCAGTTATTAGCTCTGGATTATGGATTATGCATAATTTTTATTTTCCTATTTATGCTTTTTAGTATTTTCTAAATTTTCTACAATGACCTATGGATTTATTCAGAAAAAGTTATATAAAATTCAAACACACACACACACACACACACACACACACACACACTCACTTTGAAGAGCTGTCATGCAAAAGCAATAGCCTTACATTCTATTTTGATTTGACATCATGAACTTTCTAAGAGTTAGAGGTGATTTGTAGAGGGACAGACCAGCTTGCTCCAGAAGTGAGATAGTCTGTTATGGGAATCTTACAGAAGGTCTTCTTATGTTGGGGGATTAGTTTAACTGGCTAAAACGTAAAATTCTTTTTATGATCTAAGATCCACTTACTGCAATTGACTCCACTTGCTGGTTACGAGGAATCCTGTTTTATTAAATGTAGTGCTTAGTAGTAGAAAATTGGATGCACTTAGTACTCCTTAGATATATGGCTTTCAAAGTTTTATTGATCAAGGTCCATAATTAGTAGTATACATTTTACAGTATCATGACCCAGTAAACACATACACAGCTAGAAAAAAAATGTGTCAAAAAACACCCTTACTATGGTGATAGATGACTCTGATATTTTCTATGGGGCTGGATTTTAATTTTTAAATTCTGTTTGTGGCCTCCTAAATTGATTTCACAATTTTGTTTGCAACCTGCAGTTTGGAAAACCCTACACTGAGCACCCTAGAGCTTTGCTTTGATGCTGCCCTTACTTGGAGGCTTGTTACCAGACTGCCCCCCAGCTCTGGTTGCCTTCAAGTGAAGTTGGATGAGTGACATCATTTATGCTGAATTCTTCTCTAGTACAAGGATCTGGTGTATTGGCAGTTAAATTCTTTGTCAATGTTGGGGCTTGGGATAAGATATATCCAAAATTCCTATGTTTTATATAAACTTTTTTAAAAAAGGCACTTCAGAACAATCTTGATCAGCTTACTTCCTTGCCTTTTGCTCCATGACAAGCCTGAAAATCATCTTATTACCATAAAAGATCCACCAAGTTCCACTTAAGATAATTGCACTATTTATATAGTAGGTAGCACAGTAAGTCTGTAAATGAATTTAATTGCATAGTCCAATTTGGAAGACATAATTCTAGAAATCACTTTTCTGTATTGACCAGCCATTCAGAGAAGAAGATAAGAAGGGCCTAACCATTTCTTTGTGTTGATGACAGATAAATGGTGTTAGAAGATCAAACCTCTAATCTTAAAACTGATTATGAGAGTGCAATCATGATTTGCAAAAGCTGAAGACCTCTTTTTACAGATTGTAACCTTAGAAATTCATGATTGCAAATAACACTAAAATTCAAACTAATCCTTGAAAATTCCAGTTGCATTACAACCTAGCCATGTGACCTTGTGCAAGTTACAGAGTTTTCATGTATAAAATGGAGGTAATAATAATACCTGCCTCAGTCTTTTTATGAGGATTAAATGAGTTAATATACTGAAAACCACCCAGAACAATATCTAGTGAAGTAAGTGCTTCTATGAGTGTTTGTTCATATTAATATGAAAGCAGCAAAAAATGTTTGCATTTTCCCATTCATTGAAAGAGGGTGACACTGTTCAAACTGGGTGGCAATAGTTGGTAAATGCGATAGTCTTTGTGAAAATCCTTTTTTTAAATTTGACAACCTTGATTTAATTAAGGAACTTAAAATTAGTATAATATTGGAAAGAAATTGTAGTTTAGCAAAATGTTACAGAAATCAAGAGGGTCTTCAATGGGCATTCACAGGGAGCAGGGCAGTTTGGAGAAGTGAGTAGGGAAATGTCAATTCTGATATTATTATGAATTTCCATGTGATACACACATAAAAGACCTGTAGTAATACCTGGCACATAGTACATGCTCAATAAATGCTATCTATTATTTTTACTGTTATTTCATTATTGATAAAAATCAAGATTCTTTATATCCTGGATTTCAGATTGGTTAGATAGTAAATGCTGTCAAGTCACTTGTCCAGATAGTAGGTATTTTACTTCCTCTTTGTGGATCAGTTGAGACAAAGACCAGCTTTTACAATTACCAGATCTATACATCCTCAGTGTCCTAAGATAGAAAAGCAAAGTGAAGAAAGACAGAGAATGTTTTTGCTGGAGAAAGTGACCAATGAGGCAACATTTTTGAAAAAGTTATTCTTGAAGGATAAGCCCTTAGCAAGCAAAGATCATGCTTAGGGTGTGGGATTGGATGGAAATTTCAGTGAGAATACAGTTATTTGAACATGTTAGTCAAAGGAAAGGAAACTTTTAATGTGTATTGAAGCTTCCTGATGATGTATATTCTGTTTCTTGCCAACCATTGCCACCCTTTTCCTTTTTTCTTTCACAAATTCTTCTGTATAATACAGATCATATATAGCAAATTTCCACTCTCGAAATTTACCTGTTCTATGTGTTTTATCTTCTTTAAAGTGTCAACTAACTACTTCATTATATACTCATCCACTTTTGGAGGGGATTCTGGGCATTATTGTTCTATGTTTTAATTGGAACATTCTTGATGCAAGGCCCAAATATTGACCCATTAGTTCACATCTCCACTGAAGACATTACAACTTATGAAGTTTACTGGAAAGGGAAATTTTTGTACTTTATTTGCTCTTATGAATGTACATGTACATGTTTTCTTTTTTCCTGATGTAGAAATTGTTTTTGTTTAAATAACTAATTATTCCTTTGATTAGACACTCAAGAATATAGCACTTTATTGTTAGTATGTTTTAGTAAATGTATTCACTTTATCATATATATTACATGACTATTTATAACATCATTACTGTATTTCCTTGGACTTATGTGATAGTTTCCTACTCTAAAAGCTTATTTTGCTATGGAAAATTATCATGGATACTATGTGAAATTATTATCTTTCTAGTTGATATTATTCTTTTCTTAGAAGCACAGATAGACAAGACTTTTAAGATGTAATTCTGTCCTGGAAAAATAGCTTCTTTAACACCTTTAGTTTTGTGATAGCACTTCCTAATGAACAAAGCTTTTTTCTTAATTTTCCACTATAAATTATCTATCATATTAAAAATATTTAAAATTTGATAGCAGATTGTTGTGTTTTCTTTTAAGCTCTTTTTGTGATTACATATTTCCATATAATGACTTTTATACAGATTTTACAGGTATTTACATCATACGTATATATGCATTTAATCATTGTAAGTATGAATTATTCTTGCTAGTTTTTCTTTTTTTTAAAAAAACCCTCACTGTATTGTTTTTTGTTTGTTTGTATGTGTGTGGTTTTTTAGACGGAGTCTATACATTTAATCATTGTAGGTATGTATGAATTATTCTTGTTGCTTTTTCCTTTAAAAAAAACCCCTCACTACATGGTGTGTGTGTGTGTGTGTGTGTGTGTGTGTGTGTGTGTGTGTGTGTGTGTGTGTTTTAGATGGAGTCTTTTTTTTTTTTGAGATGTAGTCTCACTCTGTTGCCCAGGCTGGAGTGCAGTGGCACAATCTCGGCTCACCGCAGCCTCCGCCTCCCAGTCCAAGCAATTCTTCTGCTTCAGCCTCCTGAGTAGCTGCAAATACAGGCGCCCACCACCACGCCTGGCTAGTTTTCATATTTTTAGTAGAGACGGGGTTTCACCATGTTAGCCAGGATGGTCTCGATCTGCTGACCTCGTGATCCACCCGCTTTGGCCTCCTAAAGTGCTGAGACTTCAGGCATGAGCCACCGTACCTCGCCCTAGATGGAGTCTTACGTGTTGCCCAGTGGAGTCTGGAGTGCGGTGGTGGGATCTCAGCTCACTGCAACCTCTGCCTCTTGGATTCATGTGATTCTCCTGCCTCATCCTCCCCAGTAGCTGGGATTACAGGTGCAGGCCACCATACTTGGCTAATTTTTATATTTTTAGTAGTGACACGGTTTCACCAATGTTGGCCAGACTGGCCTTGAACTCTTAACCTCAGGTGATCCGCCTGCCTCGGCCTCCCAGAGTGCTGTGGTTACAAAGCTCCATTTGCGTGGGGGGGAAGATATGTGATTTTGAAGTAATTTGTGCATCTGAGGACTTTTATCTTAAAATTAAAGCCTGTTTCCAAGTCATCCATTTCTAAATGCTTTCAAAGAGAGATCAACTCTAGTGTTGATACATTTTTTTTGCAAGGTTTTATTTAAATGTTAAAAGCGCATATTGAAAAGTAATCAGTCATATTTTTGGACAGGAGAATGACTAAATTGCTTTGCTATATAAGAAATCTTACAAATGTAGAAACACTTGTCATTAAAATAGAGATTGTGTTTTTCAAAATACTTACAATCTTACCCCCAGATGGTTCATCACTAGTTATTGACCCGGTTACGTGCCTGTGATACCAGATCATCAACTTCTTCTATTTTTTCCTTTCCTTTATGCAGTAAATGGCCCTGTTTAGTCTGTGTGATGATATAATGTTAAATATACATATACATCTTTTATTCTTAGGTACATGGCCTCTACTGCTTTTGTTATTTAGGTTGGATTTTATGCTTATTCTTTTAAAATGTTTTATACAGATATTATTTTAATTTGTTTGACTTCAAATGAGTATATCTAATATAAAAGCTCTAAGCCATTTAGAATTAATTTGAATTGTAGTTCCAGTTGTTCCAGATACTTCATTTATATTTTCCTGCATTTGTAATGATGCTAATCCACAAAAGAACTTTAGAAATCTGCCTTGGATCATTAAATTCATTTATGCTTCATTGCAGGTATTTAAATAAATTTAACTAGCCTATATACTGAAGAACTTCCTTCTTTTTGTGGACTGTAAAGTAGTTTGTATATATTTAAAGTGCTGCCTGAAGGTTGACTTTAATTTAGATAGTTTGAATAAAATCACATTAAGAAAATTTATTATATGGCGTTATAACATTGGTAATTATGGCTTTTTTCTTAAATTGGGAAATAAGCTCTTTTGTCTGTTGATGTATTAAGACATTAGACAATATATTAAGAAATGTATGAAACTCTTTATTATAGGAGTTCAAGTCATTAAAGTGGTAGTATTACAATGTAGTTTAACAGTAATCTAAACACATTATCTTTACCCAGAATGTTTTGTTGCTGAGAAATCATTAAGACATTACATTATTGGAATTATAGCTGCATTGTGTCATCAGATTGAAATTCACTTGTTTACACCATAGTACAGACAGCTTATATCTTAGAAAACTGGAAAAAGGAACCTATACACAAAAATTATATTTTTGAATAAACTTTTATATACTATATAGGATCTTCTTTATAGAAATTATTTCAGTGAATATAGCTTTTATTTCTTTAAATTTTATCTTATTTATATGGTTCCAGTTCATCTGTTCTTTTTCCTAATGCTCTGTGCTTAGAGTGACATCAACAGGACAAGTTTTTTTTTTCCCAAAAGAGATAATTTAGCACAGGATGCACCTCCTCTCTCTCTCTCTCTCTCTCTCTCTCTCTCTCTCTCTCTCTCTCTCTCTCTCTCTCTGTTTCTGCCTCAGCCATGCTGAATTCTTTACCGCAATGCAGTTATATTAAGGATACATCTATGTTCTTACACCAGCCAATTTTTCTGTCTGATATAGTTTCCCCCCAGATGTTTGAATACTGTTCTTCTTTACGCCTTTTCATATTTGTTTAGATATCACCACCTTAGAGGGGACTTCCTCTGACCACCATGCCGTCTCTCATGCTGTCCCCTCATCCGGCTTCCTCTTTCTTCGTCACTATTGTCCATTACCTGACATTATTTAATGTTATTTGTCTGCCTCCAATGTTGGAATGTAATCCCCACAGGTCAAGAATTTTTTATTTACTGCTATATCCCCAGCATCCAGAGCACCAGCTAACACATAGCAGATACTCAATAAATATGGGTCAAGTGCCTTTTTTTTTTAATCGCAGAGATTTAACAGAGAATGTTTCTGTGTACAGTTGTCTCATTTTATCACTCTGTGGTTAAACATAGTTTCTTTAATGTTCCTTTCTAGATTGTTCTATTACCTGGAATTCTTTGGATATAGTCCTTGCATATTTGTTGCATCTGTTGAATCTCCCTCTCTTAAGACGGGGGCTGGGTGGAACTTTAGACTTCCTTACCATGATTAAATACTTTCACTTTTTTGCAACAACTCTTACCTTGTTTTATTGGTTTGGGATTGCCATACAATTTGGGGGAGTTCAAGTTGAGATTCCAAACCAGAGTCTGATTTCCCACAAGTGTTTCTATCGTCTGATTAGGTGAGAATTGTGCCCAGGCAAAGTCCCTAGGTCTGTGGACTGACATTTCCAGATACCTCTTTTCCAACTTGACACCTTATCAAACAGTCCAGGTCTTTTTTTTTTTCTTTTGTTGTTGTTTTGAGACAGGGTCTCACTCTGTCACCCAGCCTGGAGTGCAGTGGCAGAATCATGACTCACTGCAGCCTCTACCTCCTGGGCTCAAGTGATCCTCCCACCTTAGCCTCCCAGGTAGCTGGGATTATAGGCACACACCACCACACCAGGCTAATTTTTGTATTTTTTGTAGAGATGGGGTTTCACCATATTGGCCAGGCTGGTCTCAAACACCTGGGCTCAAGCGTTCCGCCAGCCTCGGCCTCCCAAAGTGCTGAGATTACAGGTGTGAGCCATTGCACCTGGCCAAGACCAGGTTTTGTATGCCAAGCATGCAAGGACTGTGGCTTCCCCTCTCAGACCACGTGTTCAAACCTCTGCCCCTGATGCCCTCTGACCTCTTAGCATCAATTCCCACTCCTCTGAATTTGAGTCTTCGCTACACTTGTACCACCTAGAACATTTTCTTTCTTGGTTTCTGTCTTATTACGTATTAAAAACAAAACAAATTTCTGTTATACATTAGTGTTTTCTTTCATCTTTGGGTGGGGGTAGCTTTCCACTTCTGCTCAGTACATCCTATTGACTGAAGATACATGTGAATATCATTTATTTTAGCATTTTAAAAGCAATACTCCTGAAAGTGTTGATGTTCCCATATGGCCAAAGCTGTTTACTCCTAGGCCCTCTGTGAATGAGCAGTAATACAAATTTATATGTAAATTTTTACATAAATAAGAATAAAAATTTATTCTTACATTCTAGGTCTCTGAAACATTCTAACATCTTAAAGAAAGTATTAGATATTCTTTATGAATAAATTCTGTTAAACAGTGGCCTCATGATCCATTCCATTCTCTTTCAAAGCCTCTTAGCATTGCGTAGTTTATTTTCCTTTTAGCCTTTTGGAATTTCATCAAATGAAAATTCATTATAAGAGTAACTTTTCAATTAAGTATCTAGAAGCCACTGTTTTTGAAATGTTTTACTTCTTTTGATAATATTTAAAATAAACCTGAATTGATTGAGTATTGGATATATTCAGAGGATTTGTCTATTAGGTGTGATAGGCTGATTTTATTATTATGAGTTATTTTATTCTAAGATATATTGTTATTTTCAAGTTGAAATGCACAGACATTAAGTATCCAATTGTTATGTTTGGGGAAATAAAAATATAAAACATTTCTATCACTTCAGAAATTTCCCTTATATTATGCCTTTTATTTTAAACTTTATTTTGTTTTCTCTACCAGATGTTAAGACATCCCACCTGAAATCTGAAGTGCATCCTACAAAGTATATTTCTTCGAATATGGCTGATTTCCTGCATTCTACAGACAAAAACTACCTTGTTAAATTATGGGCGAAACTTTCAGCCAAAAAAACACCAGCGGTAAGGGAGGGATAGAAGGGGTGAAGCAGCAACTGAGCTTTATACAATGTCAGACAAAGAGGAGATTTAATATTTTGAGACTAATAAGTTTTCTCCACATTATTCTCTCACTAGTGTCAGATGAAGACAGGACTTTGCCTCTTTGTATACATCCCTAAGAGTAGACACTGCTTCTAAAAGTAGAATATTCAATATCAGATTTTGTGAGTACCTTTCTCCCGGACTTCCAGTGAAAATTCTGACATTCAAATCTTCTATTTAGTAAGAACAGAAAAGCACTACAAGAAAATTAATGCAGTGAAAGATATATTTCAAGGGAAAACTTGCTTTGTTGCTGGGATATAATTTTGAGTATTCTTGGGCTTAGCCTGAAAAGCGAGTCCACTCAAAGAGTCCATGTTTTACAACTTAGCACTACTTAAACCAGTCGCACCACTTAGTCCCAACTTAAGTCTCCGAAAGCTTTGAGAAAGCAGCATGCACAGGAGTATTGAATGCAAAATTGGCACTGCATTCAGATTAGGTTGTACTTGTTTTCCATCTGTAATCATTTTTACATGATGATCTGGGAATATAAAGAGACTTAATTGCAATTGCAATTTGCTGCAGAAGCAAAAATAACTTTTTGTTTCGGTTATTAATTCCTTGTTTGTGTTTCCCTGAGGCTAGCCTGTTCTTTTTTTTTTTTTTTTTCTTTTTTCTTTCGCTCTTGTTGGGGCAATGGAGTTTCGCTCTTGTTGCCCAGGCTGGAGTGCAATGGTATGATCTTGGCTCGCCACAACCTCCACCTCCTGGATTCAAGTGATTCTCCTGCCTCAGCCTCCCAAGAAGCTGAGATTACAGGCATGCACCACCACACCCAGTTAATTTTGTATTTTAGTAGAGAGGGGGTTTCTCCATTTTGGTCAGGCTAGTCTTGAACTCCCAAATTCAGGTGATCCACCTGCTTTGGCCTCCCAAAGTGCTGGGATTACAGGTGTGAGCCACCATGCCTGGCCAAGACTAGCCTGTTTGAAACAAATAGTTACATCAAGTCAGAACCATAGGCAGTGGTCAAAAGAATCAGACTGATTACTGATTACTGCAAGCAAAAAGTCTCAGGCTGTGGTGTATACAGATATAGTAGGAAAAGATAGAGTTTCATGAACTTTTACGTTCTGGATCGCTCCTTGCCTGCAGTGCCCCTCCCTGAAAAACTGAGCAGCCCCCATAATCCACAGCATCTGGTACCCAGTGTGGAACATCTATTGTGTCCAGTGTCAGCACTGGCATTTACCGAGCCTTGATGGTAGTAATTTGCAGAGCCCTGAGGTTCTGGTGCCTTTGCCTCTCAGTGCTAGCAGTTTAGGTGGAAATACAAATGTAACAAGGTAGTTACATAGAAAAGCAAACCAAACTGCCACAGAACTAACAGATTCACTCTTAAGAAACTACAGCAAATGTAATACTAAATTGCTCTTCTCACATATATGGGTGAATTCACCTAAGATGATGCTTCGTGCCTCATTTTGCTTTTAAAGATTATGAATTCAGTGCTCTTGGGATCTGCAAGTATTTATCACATTTTAGGAGATCTCACAGGTTGTTAACCTTTTGCACAGCTGGTATAATGCTACAAAACAAGCAACATAGCTTTTCAAGATCATCACAACAGAAGATTCAGTGAGATATGATAATGTATGTTAGAGAACATACATTGCCTTCATGCAGCATTTGTAATTTAGAAAGAGCTTTTGCATAGGTTATCTCACGTACCCCTCACTGCAACCCTAAGGAGAAGATGTTGTTTTTCTCATCTTACCTTCCTAAGGTAAATTGCCATGTCTTTTTAGAACTGTTTAGTGTATGGAAGAAAGTAACTGCAGCTGCCTCTGTCAAAAACCTTTATCTTAAATTGTCCAAAAGAAAAAAGGCATTTTTTGTGTGTGCTTTTTCGTTTTTTAACTGTATATTTAATGTGTTAGTATTTTCTTTTGGAAACTATTAAGAGGGCTTTGACAGTAATGGACAAAGTAGAAATTCCCATCTCTAGTGTGTGTGTGTGTGTGTGTGTGTGTGTTTGTGTGTGTATTTTTCTGGTTCTGTTTCTCTGAAGCACCATTCCCACTTATGTCAAAGATTGCATTCTTTCTCTCCTGCTCAAACCCACCTCAAAACTCACAGTGTACATGAGGCCTTTTCCATACCACCTCTGTAATCTAATATTCTCTTCTTCCCTTGGCCATAGCGTGCAATGACATGTGTGAGCTGCCATTACAAAATAATGAGCCTGGTGTTATGTGTGTCTTAAGGAAACTAGTCTTATTTCTTGGTAGTCATATAGGGCACATGTCATAACTAGTTGGGTAAGTACGTGTTTATGTGTGTATTTTGTCTATGTTAGTTTCTATTTCCATTTAACTATTGGCTTCTTGACCCAAGAGGAAAAATGCACTAACTTTGAATCGTGTGATAGCCTTGCCACCTACTGGGTGATCTTACAAAAGTCACTTATCTGCTGTGAGATGTCATTTCCTCTTCTGTAAAGTATATACAGAGAAATAATAATACTTGCCTTACAATGTTATTGTATCAAATGCATAGGAAACTTCTTTGTCAATGATGGACTGTAGAACAAATGTTGTTGCTAAGGTGGTGGTGGTAGGCAGGAAGTGAGGAAGGGCTCAGGCCCTCAGCTGTACTTCTTTATGTTCAAGAACAGCAGCTGTCCTTTGGGGATCATCAACATCTCTGTATCACCAAGAACTTTCAGATATCTGAAAAGTGATTTATTGGACTTCTGCTTCCACTAAAGGCAGACCTGGTAATTTGGATTAACCTTCCTGCTGAAAACAACTAGAAAACCTGGATTTAAAATTATCTACTTGAAGCCATCTGAGAATTAACAGAAGAGTGAAAGTTTATCTGGCCAAGAATTAGTGGGGGATGACCCTGAGAGGTGACCCTCATAGCAGAGGCCACTTACTCCTGTGGACCTTTGCCAGTTGAGGTAGACATGGCTGAGGGCTGAATTGACACTTTTGAGAGCCTTGTGGAACTAAGACAATACCATCAAAGTGTGAGGTCTATCAAGGAAGTAAACTTAGTGTTTCATGCTTGCTTTAGGTTGGTAACTGCAGGGCTAAAAACTTTGGAGTAAAGGTGAACCAAAAGTACTCAGGGCTTCATAGAAGCCGCATTTAAAGTACTCTCATCCCTGAAATTATATGCAGGAAATCCCAGATGTCCCATGGCAGAGAAAATATATATAAATAATGTTGTAAATATAATGTCTAATACATAATGAAAAATGTCAAGGCACATAAGGACATGGGAAAACATGAACTAAAAGTAACAGAATCCCCAGATGATAGAAACAGGCCTACAGAGCCTCCAGATTTTGGCAGTATTGAATATACATTTTGAAACCTCCAAGTGTTGATGTTATTAAGCTAAGACTTTAATGTGACTGCATTTATAATGTCTAAGATATAAGACAAAATTGTAAATTTTAGCAAAAGTGGAGACAATAAAAAAATAACTAAGTGGAAATAATAAAAACCTGGGGGGAAAACAGTAACTGAAATTGATAGCAAATTAGACACAGCTAAAGAGAGAATTGATAGACTGAAAAGCTGGTAAGAAAAATAAATCTTAGAAACATAACAAGATGGGAAATACAGTGGAAGAGTGAGTAAAAGACATAACACAAACATGAGAAGTTCTAACATGTGTTATTGAATCCTAAAAGGAGAGAAGAAATGGAACAGAAACAAGATTTAGAAATAATGGTTAAAACTTTATGGTCCTGATAAAAGTCATCAAGCCATAGATTAAAGAAATCTTAAAAACTCAACTTAGACATACATTTGTTTTGAAATAATATTGTACTAAAATTAAAAACAAAGGAACACATCTAAAGAGCAGTCATGGGGAATAAGATTATTTTCAAAAAAGTAATAACAATTAGGTTGACAGCTGACTTCCAAAAGAAATCATGAAAGCAAGAAGACAGAGAATATCTTCAAAGTGATAAATTATTATCAACCTAGAATTTTGTACCCAGTGAAGTATCCTTCAAAAAATGAAGTTGAATTAAAGGTATTTCTAGACAAAAAAACATAATTTGTCACAGGAAGGCTACATGAAATGAAACACTAGAGAATTTTCTTTTGGCAGAATGAAAATGATTTTAGATAGAGAATGTCATAGAGAAAAAAATGAAGAACAAGACAAAGGGAAATATATGAGCAAATCTAAAGAGATGCTGACTATATAAAACAGCAATGGCTTTAACAATATGTAGAATTAAAATGTATAAAATTAAAGTTTGGGGAATGAAAGGAAAAAATGTAAATGTATTTAACACCACTGAACATTTTACCTAAAAATGGTAAAGATGGCAAATTATATATGTATATTTTACCTCATAAAAATTTTTAAATTAAAATACATAAAAATTAAACTTACAACAACAATTATAATTAGTCAAGAAGGGTAAAAAATGGAGATAAAATGTTCTAGAATCCTTGCATTTGAAGTCTAGAAAGAGGGTAAATGCAATAATATCAGATTATCAGATTTTGATGAGTCAAGAACACATATTTTAATCTCTAGGATGATACCAAAAGAAGATTAAGAAATGTATCATTTTTAATCTAATTGGGGTAAGGAGCAGAATAACAAGTAATTCAACATTGTATCAGAGATGTTAGCCACTACAATAAAGCATAAACAAGAAATAAATGGTGTAAAGTTTGAAAATAGTTAATAAATGCATTTGACAAGATTATTAGAAACATAAAACATATAAAAATAAATTTCTAATAGTAACAATTTTAAATATGTTTAATTTTTTAAAAATATATTTTCAGGCCAAGTGTTGTGGTGCCGGTCTTTAATCCCAGCACTTTGGGAGGCTGAAGTGAGAGGATCACTTGATGTCAGGAGTTTGAGACCAGCATCCCGTCTCTACTAAAAATACAAAAATTAGCTAGGCATGCTGGTGCACATGTGTAGTCCCAGCCACATGGGAAGCTGAGGCATGAGAATCACTTGAACCTGGGAGACTGGAGGTTGCAGTGAGCTGAGATCGCATCACTGCACTCCAGCCTGGGTGACAGAGGGAGACTCCATCTCAATATATATATAATATATATATTTCATACACTTTATATATATTTTATCTACATAAATATACATATAGTCAGTAGCATCCAAAAAGTCAAATATTTCAAAACAAATTAATAAAAGGTTTGTAATGCCTCTACTCAGAAAAATATAAAACATTTTCTAGAAAAATTAAAGATCTAAAAAGTGGAGAGATAGACCATGTTTATGGATTACATGGCTCCATATTATACAAATGTCTTCTTTCTCCAAATAGGTCTATACATTCAATTCAATTCAGTCAAAAACATTCTCACATGTTTTGTGGAAATTAATAATCTGATTTTAATATGTATATGAAAATTCTGGTATCACCACTAAAAGAGACAAACTAAATAACAGCCCAGAAATAGATCCATGCACATATGCAAAGTTGATTTATGATTATGCACTGCTGAGTAGCAAGAAAATGATGCCTTTTGTATAGCATTAATTAGATATAAATAGGAAGAGAATTAGATTTATCCCTGCTCTCACACCATGTACAAAATTAAATTAAGGTAGATTAAATAAATGTGAAAAGCAAAATAATAATAGTTCTAAAAAATGTAAGATAATATTTTTATGATCTTGAGGTAAAGATTTCTTAAATGTAACACAAAAAGCATTTATTATGAAGGAAAAATCTGAAACATTGCAGTACATTAAAACTAAGATCTCCTGTTAATGAAAATACATCATTAAGAAGAAAAAAAGACAGACGATAGAGAGTGAGGAGGTATTTGCCATAGCTATAACCAACAAAGTGTATACAAAATATATGAAGAACTCCTGCAAATTATTAAGAAAAAAACAGGTAACCCATAGGAAAATCCCTTCACAAAATAATACCCAGATAGCCCATATTCTTATGAAGAGATACTTAGCCTTATTACTAATCAGGGAAATGCAAAATATAATCACAATGAGATACAACTATGTATAAACTAAAAGTACCCACATTATAAAGACTGACTATCAATATGTGGGACAATGTAAACTCCTATAAGACAATTAATGGAAGATTAAATTGGTATACTTTGGAAAATAGTTGGGCATTACTTACTAAAGTTAAACCTCAATCATGGTATTCTTGTGTATATAACCAATAGAAATGAGTGGCTATGTGCACCAAAAGATATGTGCACAAATGTTTATAGTAGCATTGTTTGTAATGGTCCTAAACTAGAAAAGCTCATGTTCATCAGCAGTAGAATGGCGATGTAAATTTTTGAATAATCATATAATAAAGTATGTACAGTAATGTAAACCAAGAAACTTAACTTCTTAGTTGTATTTCACAAATATACTGTTGAACCAAAGAATTCTGACTCAAAAGAATACACGCTATACATGCTCTCTGATTCCACTAATATACAATTAAAAACAGGCAATATTAAACCACAGTATTTAGGGATGAACATTTAGGTGATAAAACTATAAAGAAGTGGTTACCATAAAAGTCAGGAGAGTGCTTATCTCCAGAGGGGGAAGATGAAAATGGTCTTGAGGGACGTGGAGACACTGGCAATTGTTTGTGAGGTTTAGGAGGCCACCTGGTGAACTGGAATGATATTTGATCTGTTCATTAGCTGGACAAGCCTCACTGAGTTACATATCCCACTCTGGGATTGGGTAGGATTTCCTGAAGGCTGCAGTTTGAAAAATTAAGAGCAATCTATAAGGCGAGAATCCAAGGGTGATGCTGAAGCCCAAACCAGCCAGAGTCCACTTGATCCCTCTGAAGGATTTGAAGAGAGCGAGGATCCATGGCAGTAGCCCAGATCAGGGGGAGACCCAGCTTACCACCTCACTGGACATAAATCTCAGAAAAGTGAAATATTGAGAAAAGGGAAGTATGGCCCTGTAAGAAAGTAGTGTCTGTGGTCTGTGATAGTTTACTGGCTGATGAGTTCATTATGTCATGCTAGTTGATCAAGCTTGGAAAGAGCCTTTGCTCTCACAGCCATCGTCTCCATTCCCATATTCAAAAGGATCTTCCTTCTTTTTTTCCTTCCCCCCTTCCTTTCTTCTTTCTTTTCTGCCGTTTTTCTTTCCTTCCTTTCTTTATTCCCTTTTCCTCCCTCCCTCCCTTCCTTCCTCCCTTCTTTCCTTCTTATCTTCCTTTCCCTTCCTTCCTTCATTTTTTTTCTCCCTTCCTCTCTTCCTCCCACTTCCTTCCCTTCCTCTTTCCCATCCCTTCTTCCCATTTCCTCACTCATTTATTTATCTGTCCATCCTATATTTGTTGAATTCCTATCATGTGTTTAGGATGTTGATTTGCTTTTTCAATTTGAGCAGACATTTCCTGATCAGACCCTGCTGTAAACACTAGAACAATATGGGCCTGGTCCCTGTCCTTATAGAATTAATAATCTAGTAGTGAGATCCTCTGGTCTACTTGTACTGGTAGGATGAAGTCAGTGTATCTCTAGCCCTCTTTCTACTACCTTCTTTCTTTGAGTAGAAAATGGGCTAATGGAATGTGGAAATCCTCAGTATTACTGACTTCCAATATACTGACAGCTGTTTTTTTATTTTTTATTCCTAAGGTCACTGGAGGTTTCCTCTGGAACCCAAATGATTTGTCTTTTTAGGAAGACATGCCCAAGAATATTATTTTTCACTCTTCATGTCTGAACAAAATCTGCTAATATCACATTTCTTGATTGCACAATCATTTATAAATATAAAATTCTTTCTATAAATGTGATCGTAATTTAATATGAAATTAGATAATTTAATAAAATATCTAATTTACTTGTTTTCTCATTCCTTGCTTATACAAGTCTTTGTTGTTTTTTTCTTCTCTCTTCCTATCTTAAATGGTATTTACTTTTCTGAATGACTCCCAAATCACATTAATTTGAACATCTCTAAGAGAATCTCAGAGAACTGTAAATACAATTTTCATCAGCCTTACTTCTTAAACACTTAAACATTTTTCTTTGCAGGTTTGAGTAAAAAATAGTGCACAGCTCTTTTCTTACTATTGCAAAAAATATATAACCATCTTATCAGTGAGAGGTTTTTATTTATGCAACACTCATGTGTAGGTTGCAGAAGTCTAAGTTTTTGTGTGTTACTTGTCAGATATTGTTAAACTTCAGTCTCCCTCCTTGATAGTAACCCAATCCTCTTTTGCGTAGTTGGCTCCCTGGAAACATACATGAAAGCTATGCTGACTTAGTTAAGGTTTCTTGCTTTGGGTTTGCTATTGTGACTAGGTTTTTGCCTTCTAGAAGAAGCTTGACTTTCTATTTCCATCAGATCTGTTTCTTCAACCAGCTCCTCCAACACCTTTACCCCTGAAGCAGGCCAAGTCACTGAGAGCCAATCCTCCAGAAATAAAAATTGCTGATTGACCAATTTGTTGACAGACAATTTAGCAACTATTGTATGTACATACAAATATATGTGTACAGCAGACAGGGCCCATGCAATCCCATAAGTACCAACTGTATGAAAGGCAATGAGAAGGTGGACCTGTGGTGGCAAAGTATTAGATACCTACATCCACCAAGCACCATTTCCTTTCAATACTCTTAGGACCCAGGTCAGCTCAGGGAGGAGAGGCTGCTTGTCCAAGTATCACACAGTTTAAGAATGTCTATTTTGATTTCAGAAGAAAAATGCTGTCTTCTACTCAGGTGCATCTTTCAGTATTGATACATCAATGTGAATCGTGAGAGAATTTGACTTCCAGTATCTTTGGCCTCTGTTCTTTGTGTCAAATTTGAACTCAGGATCCTCATGGCGCCAAACAAAGCCTGTCCAACCCACAACCTGCAGGCCACATGTGGACAGCTTTGAACGCAGCCCAACACAAATTCATAAACTTTCTTACAATATTATGAGATTTTTTTGCAATGTATTTTTTTTTTTTAGCTCATCAGGTTTTGTTAGTGTTAGTGTAATTTGATGTGTGGCCCAAGACAATTCTTCTTCTTCCATTGTGGCCCAGGGAAGCCAAAAGATTGGCTCCCTCATGCTCTAAACTGTTTCAGTTTCAATATTTCTTTTGCCATAAAAAAGCTTTAGTTAGGTTCACAGGGGCACAGATCAACATCTAAAAGCTGTTCTCCAGCTCTTCATTGGCCAACTCCCAATGTCCTTTCTTCTAAGCATTATATGACCCTCAGATACCACAATCTACTGCAGTTTCCCAGTCTCTTGGGGATCTCACACACTGGTCTTCCTGAGATGAGATACTCTGCTTTGCTCATAGATGGTTTCCCAACATCTAGTGTGGTTGTCTGACCTCCTGCATGGCTTCAATACATTTTGCTGAACCTATGAATGAGGTAAGTGAATGGACAAAGGAATGATTTGTGATGTACTAAAACCCTTCCTCCAAAGTTTTTCTTTGATTCCTTTCTTCATTGCTGTTTCCAACTGGAAACTATTGGGGAGGTACTGTTTTCTTTCAATGACTGGAAGATTTTAACACTAAGAGGATTTGTAGGCAGACATTTAAAATAAGCTAGCAGAAGAAATTTCTTACACCTATTGTTGTTATATTAGCTGTTGTTCAATACCTAGTTTAATTAATATGCTGGGAATTGAAAATTGACGATTTTGTAATTCTATTGTGTTTTCTTTTATTAGCTGGAATAATGCCATAAAGAGAAGCTTCTTTCATTTCTCATCAGTTCATATAGGATCAGCAGGCTAAATGCTTTTTTCAAAATAATGAATTGGCTGCTTTTATTCTCTGAAGGTGAAAAATTAATTTAAATTATCACTTATGGTTATTATGATCTTCATTTAAGCATATTTGAAGGACACCACCTACTGCATTTTTTTATCCTTATTGAAATTCATATTATCTTACCTTTGGCTAGTGGGAGCCTTTTCAAGCTGGTACCTGTGTCCTTTAACATGAACTGCAGAGTCTTTCATAGCTGTCTTTCTGTTATGACAAGATAATCCATGCTTTATTGTACTTTCTGTATCCCAGACTTGGAATCAGTCTTTTCTTCAAGAAATCTTGGTTTAAGTGAGAAATGATAGTGCAAGAACACATTGCTGTTACCAGGGATTTTCATTACTATTGGGGTGGTTGTCATTTCTAGGTCTTTTCTGTGGATAGATAAAATATTTCATGAGTTCAGTTAATATTTCCAATTTAAATTCAGGACTTTCAGGATTTTTACTAGTTTTTTTTTCTGTTATGTATTTCTCTTTCTTCCACACTGAGAAACCTTATTCTGAAAGAGACAGGAGATGATATACTCTCCCATTAAATTACTTCTTTGATTTATCCCATCTTATACACCCAACAGTCTCAGGATAACAATACTAGTATTACCAGCACCCATTATGAAAGCTGAAAAATAGTTAAAAACATTTTTTACAAATGTTTTCCCCCCATTATTTATGGATTCATAGCTATACTATCAAAGCATAGTCATTGCATACTCTCTCTTTCTTTCAACCGCTCTAGTTTGTTGTTGTCTAAACTAACTCTTCACTAGATACAAAAAGGATTATAGAACAATATTTCCTGTGTTCTTGTATGTGGGTAACAGTGTGTGATAATTAATAAGATATTAAATAGGTAAGAGGCACAGTGATCTCCTATACTTTATACTGGGGGTTGTAGTTTTGATCATTATCCTGTTTCCTTGTTCTGTTTATTTTGTCAAGGATGCCAGTTGTTTGTATGTTGAGTATTCTTTCTCTATCTTAAATATTCATAATTTTCTCTTGAATCCTTTTTTACTGCTCTTCATTTCTTTTTTATTTAAAATTTTTTACTCTGCTCACATTCTAGTTTTCTTAAATCAGTGTTTATTCACTCTTGTATTTCTTCTAGTTTAGTTTCGTTTCTGAGGTGGTCTTTTTTCTTTATTTCTAATTCTTTCCTGAGTTCTACCAGCTAGTTCATGATGTTTTAAAATTGTAATTTATCTGTTCCTTAAAGGTTTGTGTCATTTTCTTAATGTCTTTTAGTTTATTCTGAAATAGTAGATTACAGATTATTTTTTCTGGTTTTATATGAAAGCTTTTATTGTCTGTTGGGGTGTTACCCTGCTCCTTTTTCTCTCCCAATAACTTTGTGTAGGATTCCACTAGATACTTTGTGATGCTCATTTTTATGTGAAATTAGTTTTCTCAGACTTTTAGAAGGGACCACAATTCCTTCAAATAGCATCAAAACATATGGATTTCCTGTCTCTGTTCTCTTCTGTCCCCACTCCTTTGGTCTAGACCTTCTCTTTTGTTTCTGTTGACTCCGTTCTAATACCTTTTTATTCCACCCCCATCACCTTCTCTGGGTGCGGGGCCTGTCTTAGCAAGGAGCCCCAGGGGGTCAGTTTCAAGAATTCACAGTTGACTCAGCTCCTTTAGAAGTTCCTATGACTTATACTCACCCACTACTGGAGTGGGAACAACACCGCTTCTGTTTCAGCTCGTGGTTCCCAAATTGCCCTGCTTTGCTTTTCAGTGAATATGTTTCAGCTGCCTTGGCATTCCCTTTCCAGGTCTTTCAGTCACTACGACGCTTCCTTCAGCTTCCCCCTGCATAGAACTAACACCATGCAGGTGTTGTGGCTATGCTTTGACTTCCTCCTGCATAGATACCGATACCATGCAGGTGTTGTGGTTATAAAAGCCCCACCTGTATTTTTGGGTTTGAGGGGATACCCTGCCACCTGGTTTTGTTGCAAATTTTTTGACATGTTTTTGATTTTGCTATTTAGTTGCTTTATTTTTATGTGGAGAGTTTAGAAGATCCAAAAAGTATGCTGCCACTACCACTGTCATCTTCTCAGTTATAATAAAATGTAAATTAAGCATAAATGGGGGAAAAAGTTAGGGTGGTATAAAGTGAAATTACAGTAGTAAATGGTGTACTAGTATAAAATGATTCCCAGCAAAATAATAACATTCACAGGAGAGTGAATAATAACACAAAAAATAAATTCACTGCAGACCTGGTTAATATATAGTTATTTTATAGGAATGTCAAGCTATTTAGATATATTTATGGGATTATTTAAACCTATAGTTTTGAAATGGTGAAATTTGAATAGGGCTTGTTCCTTTCTTGTCTCATTACATCCTCCCCTGACTCCCCCAACACAATTTTGTCTTTATCTTGTTTACATAGAAACACAGAGCTCAGGGAAAGAGTAAAATGACTTTGGTAATTAAATACCCACCTGAGAGTCTGTGTTCAATGAGTCCACGTTAGCTCTCATGCGTCATGGTTTCTAAGGCACAATTTCAAAAGCTTGACCGTTTTCAAGCTGGGAACAGTTGACAGCAAATTCTAATCCAGATTATAAAATATAGTAAACATTATTCACTCTTTATATTATCCCCCCCAAATTTATATTGCTGTACATTAAAGCGGTTTATTGAGGTCCTGCGTTGTGCTAAGGTGTGTGTGCTGTGTGCAGGGATACAGCTGTGACAAAAGGGATTCTGATCTCTCTGGAATGTGACTTATTTCCAGAGATGTTCAGTGTGCCAGTCTTGGCATCACTATGGGTAAGTTATTGTGATGCAAAAATGTTTTTACCATCACATCAACTTAATTCTTAAAAATTGATTTAAAAAATCTCCCCCTAAAGACATGGGAACACTTGGAACTATGCTAGCCCCCAAGGCTAAGACAGGTGATTCATCTGAAGTTACGGCTTCACCATCTTTAACTATCCTCTGTTCTTTCCTTTCATGCTTGTTTGTTGTTATTTCCTATGAAACATTAAGTGAATGCCAATTTATAGTGGAGCCTGGTAATGACATAATCAAAACACCAAAGTGTATTTCAGATTAAGTTACAGGGAGCAAAGATTAATGGTATTTTAAATGTACTTGCTGTTTAAATAAATGCCATTATAAAGCCCCTTTGTAAGTAAGTCTTGTATGTAAAACAAATAATCATTTGTTAATATATCTTTTCTGTAAATTAAGAACTTTATATATTAGGTTTGTTTAAGGGAGGAAATCCAGTACCTGGACAGTTGCTAAACAGATCACATCCATCAGGTGATCTGTGTATCCACAGCATGGGCTATCTGGGTTTTATTTCCTCTCTTTTTGTTGCCTTTTGCCACCAGACCATAAACCTTTTGAATGCAGAAACTGCCTTTTATGTATCTGTATCCCCATGAAATGTTTACTAAATAGTAATAGTGATATTAGTGAAATAATGATGGAAAACCCCCTCCCCATCAATTTTTCCTATTTCAGGGTCATAATTAAACTTTGGTGGGTATGTTCATTCAGTCAGCTACTATATGTGCTGAGATCTGGGAAAACTAAAAAGACCATATTAGTCTGAACCTTTGAGAAATTTATAATCTCATTAGAAAGATAAAAATGCACACATAAAATGTTAATAAAAATTGCCATATTATTATTTAGATGTCAATTGGAGTTTATATATTACAGACTTTATAAAAATATTTTGGTTTTATTTATAAAGTTTGTACTTTTCTTTTTCTGGAATGAACGTTGTTTCTTATGTCTTTCTTCCCCTTTTTTCTTTCTACATATTTATCAATCTCTAGTAAAAAAGAGAATTATTTTAGCTGCTTTAATCATCTGACATTTTTAACATCATTATAATTTTCTGATGGTATTTCTTGCCTAGGAAAGAGCTTCTATACACAGACAGCATGAGGCAGCCCAGCAAGCTCTAATAGGAAGGATACGCCCTGATCACACACTCCTGTTTCAAAGGTAGCAATTTATCACATGTATTTATACCTGAGCAACTTTAGATTGACTTCCTAGTGTCCAAATATACCAAATGAATCCTAAATCATGAACACAAACAGAGACCTCTGTCCTAAAATGGACCCAGTGATTCAGCAGTAAAGCCAATTCTAGAAGTTGTGTTTCCTTTTCATTTATATACATTTTTAAAAGGCACAGTATGCTCATAGCTACTAGAAACCAATAATTTTTTGAAGATTGCAAAGAATATTTCTGATGGGGTTTGAATAGTAGCACTAGGCTTCACCAAAGCTGTTCATGACTGAAGGTTAATTATATCCTATGGTACGTGACCCTGTACTTGTCTGTCATGACTCACAGAACAATAGTCATTAATTATTTGTGGGATCAACTGTTTGATGTCTGTTTTCCATATTAGACCATAAATTCCATTGAGGTGGGAAGAATTGTGTCTTTATTATAAATCCATGAATTCTTAATCCTTAGTATGAAATGTTTCACTTAGTGCCTGCCACGTAGTAGGGCTTCATAGATGTTAGTAGCTATAATAATTTTTGTGTGACTTTTTAGAATATTTGAATAATGAAATGGAGAAGTCCCTGTTTTCAGAATGTTACTAAGATCACTGACAAAATCTTAATTAGAGCATTCTATGAAACTTTTTAGTAAGTTAAGAATGCAGTGACTCAAGAAAGCAAGAATTAAAAAAGCCATTTAAAATTTCCATTTTGGTTCCTTTATTGTTTTTAATTTTATCTATTGAGAATCTTTAATCAATATAAATTAAATTACATTTTTCTTCACTTGTTTCCTGCCATATCAAAACAGACTGATTAATTTTCTTCATGTTGGTAGGCTATCTTTGGATAGTCTGATTCAAAAGACAGGCTATGTGATATATGCAAATTTGTATGGCAGGGGGGTTGGGAGGGTAGCGGCCAGGAGTGGGACACTGTCCCCCAAAGCAGCTGAAGCTGGGACCTAGGTGACCACTGCCTAGCAGAATGCCAGGCCTGTTCAAACACCCTGGGCAGAGAAATTATGCAATTTTAAATATGGGTTCCAAAGGGGTCATCACAAAGGCAGAAAGATGCTTTGAATTTGCCTGCGTTTATATGCAATTGGACTGCTTTGCACATAGCAACTCTAGCAGGTCTGAGGCGAAGAGCAGCAGGGTTTATTCACAAAAATGACTAATGATTCTTTTTCTTTCAAGTCACTCTGAGAGAACAGACTTGGATATAGCACATGTGAATAGATGAAAAAGGATACTTTATACTAGAGTTTAGTTGAAAGTATAATGGTAGAATTTTTAGAAATATTTTACTTGGACACCATTTCAAGGCATTAGATTATAAATAAAGTCAGAAAACACCTGTTTTTAACTTTTATAGCAGTTGCTATGTTGCTAGCCCTTGCATAACAAATGGACTAGGATTTATAACAGAGTACATATGAATCTCAAGGAAGATAATTTGCCTGTATTAGTACTTTAATGGCTAAGGAATATTCACAGCAATGAATATTTACTTAACCTTCAAATTAGAATGCAATAATGCCAATGACTTAGACAAACTCTGATGTGAATGTTTCTGAGTGGATACATTACATTATTTCACATAGATCTCATTGACATTTGGGTTTATCTGGGATATTTAGTTATACATGTGTGTGCACTTGGTATCATTATAAAACCCTTTGGTTTCTTTTTTAAATTTCCAATTCCAGGGTTCCAGTACCAGCACCTCTCACCAGAGGTCTACACTATTATACAACTTTAGAAGAACTACAGAAAAGTTTCAATCTTTGTGAAGACTACTTTAAACTTCCATTTGGACCATATCCTGAAAAGAGGTGAGTTGAGGAATTTTGTTGGATGGAATTGGCTATTTTCTCCTAGTTAGTTAAAATCATGGCACTCATCTCTAGGCTTCAGAGAAATCCTAAAACTGGGAAGCAGGGCCCCAACTCCCACTGTGGAATTCGAAGGGAGTAGACCCTGCCCCTCTAAGGAGGGCCCAGGCATATAACCTAGTTTTATACCACTGGAAGCTTTTATGTGGGACTTTGAATCTTGAGGGAGTGATACAAAGACACAGGGGCAGTTAGCGTTATTCAAATCACCAGTAGCAGAAGAACCAAGATTCCAGAAGAGCATGGACATCCATTGTGGTAAGACAAGTAATATTCTTCCAATCTCTTCCTGTACTGTGATTCAGCTCTGTTCTTGGCTCCTAGCTTACCTTTGTTCCTGCCTAGTTTTAAAGCGTGGTTCTCTAGTTTCCATTAATTTTATAAAGTACCCTATAGCCTTCTAAGAATTCCCTTTTTAATATTCACATTAACCAAAGAGCATCTGTATTTGCAACCAACCATTCTGATTAGTATGGAACTATATTTCAAAATGTTTACCAACCGAAGTCCAATATAGAAAAGGCCATTTCAGGGTCTCAGTGTTTGATATGTCATAGTGTCGTTCAAAAGCTGAACATGTTTAGGCTGAGGGCCCCATATAGACTACAACAGAGCCTCCATCACTGATTGTAGCTCTGTGCTTTTGCCAACATTCTACTATATTTTGTTTCTCTGTCAGTTGCCCCTGCCACTGCAATTGACCATCTCTCTGTAAAACAAATTTACACCAAGATTTGGCTAGTTGGGTCAACTGCCATCTACTATGGGGTGCCCCTCTTGGGTAGAGATCTCTAGCCAGGACCCTCGTCGGTTGCTGGCTGGTCTATAGATTGGCTGTCCCTATGTCAGGCACCTATCCTTTAGCCAGTCTTCTGTGTGGTTAGACCAGTGACAGCGAACCAAGTGAAAAACCCTTCAGAAGGGGTCTGAGGGTATGGCAGTCTTTCTGGAGCACCAAACGCATGGCAATGTAATGGACATACAATGTGACTAGAAGAAAGCTCACCAAAATGTTAACAATGGCTCTTTCTCTAGAATTACCAGTTATTTTATTTTTCTTCTTTATCCTTTTTTTTCTGTAACATCTAAATTATTTGCACAGGGTATATATTTTATTTCTATATCCTAAAAACTCTTAAAAATCCATAAGAATTTAATAAAATATTCAAAAAATGAGAAAGTAAAAGGATTTATACCAAAATATTATGTTATTATCTTCTAGTGATAAGATTATGGCCAATTTTTGTTTTTTTTTTTTTTGTTCATTCCTCATATTTTCAACAATGACCATTTTTATAATTTTTGAAGTATTAGTATAGCTTTACAAAGTTTTTTAGAAACCTGTCATAGCAAAGGGATATTTTATGAGGGTGATATAATGAGAATGAAAACTTTTAAAATGAGCAATGCTTTACTTTATTTCTGAATTTTATTGTTCCGACACTTGGGGTTTCCTCCCCTAAATTTATGATGAAAAATAATTGTCCCCTCTAAATGGTCTCCTCTCAGTCTGCACATTTCACTATAGATTAGAGACCCTAGCATTATAATTAGTTTAATTAGCTTTCTGTAACCATGTTGAAACTGTGGTCTCTGAGGATTTGTTTGAGCTCTGAATTGTTAGTACAGTGAGGTAGGCAGATGGGAATACAGCAAAAAAGAGAAAACAAAAATTCCTAATAGGCTGCAGTAGGTTTACACATCATCTCTTCCCTTAGTAAAAGGGGTCAGTCCTGTGGCTCAAGTCTGACACTTCACCTGTGTTCATGCACATGTCTTTGAAATCCACCACTTTCTTTCTTCTGACTTTCAACGTGTATTCATTTAATACTTTGACACAAGGGAAAAATAATTGTTGAAAGGAGTAACTTGCTTTGTGATGCTTTTTTTGGTGTGTGTCTTAAATGCAGACATATTCTTTCCCTAAACATACGTGTTATGGTTTGAGCTGTCCCCACACCCCAAATTCATATGTTGGAGTCCTGACCCCCAGGACCTCAGAATGTGACTTTATTAGGAAATAGGTTCGCTGCAGATGTAATTTGTTAAGATGAGGTCATACTGGAGTAGGTTGGGCCCTAATCCAATAAGACTGTCTTTGTAAAAAGGAGAAATTTGGACACAGGCACACACCTAGGGAGAATACCTCGTGATGAAGCCTCAGATTGGGGTGATGGGGCAGAAGCCAAGGAGGACCAAAGCTTGCCAGCAAACCCCAGAAGTGAGGAGTGGCCTGGAGCAATTCTTCCTCACAGACCCTGGGAGGAATCTACCCGGCTGGCCCCTTGATTTTGGACTCTAGGCCGCCACAACTGTGAGATGATAAATTTCTGTTGTTTAAGCCACTCAGTTCGTGGTACCTTATTATTGCAGCCAGAGCAAACTAATATAACTTGTATGAAAAATCCAGTGAAAATTTTTTTGTCACATTCTTTCTGTGTTCCCTTTAACATGCCACATATTTATATGCTATGTATATATATAATTTATATGTTATAAATATAACTACTATTGTATGCACTATATCTTTATCACTTTGGGTTATTGCATTTTTCACTAAAAGATGGAAGCGCATCTTTATACATGTATCATTTGATAAAAATCTCCATCCCATAAAACATAAATGTATCTACTGCTATATTTAGGGGAAAAGACTCAGTCTAGGAATACATCTAAAGAGAAGATCCCATGCATAGCTTAATAATGACACTTTCCCGATACAGGAGATAGGGGAGAGATTCGTTCAGTGACTGGGAGATCCAGATGTTGGCAATATTGATCTCAGTTTACTCTTCCCTAAAAAGTGCTTCTTGGGCAAGCTCAATGATCCTAGGTGGGAGCAAGAGATTGGGAAACAAGGTCTCCTAGGAGACTTTGCTCTATCTAAAGGGGACCTAGGCTTGGTGCGGTGGCTCACACTTCTAATCCCAGTATTTTGGGAAGCTCAGGTGGAAGGATTGGATCACTTGAGCCCAGGAGTTCAAGACCAGCCTTGGCAACATAGTGAAATCCTATTTCTGCAAAAATAAGTAAATAAATAAATGGCTGGGCATGGTGGTGTGTGCCTGTAGTCTCAGCTACTCAGGAGGCTGAGACGGGAGGATGGCTTGAGCACAGGAGATCAAAGCATGATTGTGTCATTGCATTCCAGCCTGAGTGACAGACCCTGTCTCAAATAGATAAATTAAATAAAAGGGGCCTAGCATTCTGGTATAGAATTACAAAAGCTATTGTCTAACAAAAGGAAGACGGTCCCAATAACTCAGCCCACGATGGTAGGGTGGACCTCTTCCTGTGAGCAAGCAATTAGACTTCTCTGCCATCTGCTAACGAGTAACTGACACTTCTAAGCAGAACCCCTAGGATGCAGAGAGAGTGCCCTATCTCAGAATACCTCTGTCTGGGAACGTTGGTGCTGTGTAGCCCTAGCTGTAGTTAACAGACATCTGAGGTCCACGTAGCAGGCAGGTGCCTATGCCCAGCGGCATGTGGGCTTTCCAGGAGAGCTGATTTGGAATTCCCAAGTGCACCAGTGCTGCAGCCTCTGCTTGCCATTCAAACATAACACAGACAATGTGAGGGATGTGCATTGGCCGCCTATACCACTCATTACCTTACCTCCTGGGTCTAGGACAGACCCAGATGGTAGCTAATTGCACTATGTTTTTCAGTACTAGAGCCCTGAACTCCTGGCGATATCTCATAAAGACTGGCTTCCACTCTTTTAATCTCTGCCACAGTCATAATATCATCCTAGTAAACATAGGTGCCTTCATTTAAATGGCAGGCTTTACCTTGTATAGACCCAATTGCATCAGACTTTCCTGTTGCTAGATACAAATCTAAGTTAAATGTGGAGTGCGAACAGTGGAAGTGAACTTGAACTTGATCCTGGAAATGTATTTCTTTGCTGGGACAGGGATCATAATATTGAATCTCCAGAAAAGTAAGTATAATCACAGCCACCTACTAGGTTCTGCAGTGAAAAATTACCCATTAATTTTCAGCATTTTTATCAACCTTTGGCCAAATCATGAAAAGACAGAACGATGAATACAAAGCTTAATGTAATCAACCTTGACAGTGAAAAGCAAACCTGTCATGAAAAAGTTTAGGAGGTAGAGGTGGAGGGTCAATATTATTATCTGTTGTTAATGAAAGAAGAAATGGAGATTTAAAATATGATATGTGAAGATACCGCTCTCACAGATGGAAGAACTGAGTATAGTGATAGAGCTATGTTGAGGGAGTGTTATAAAGTGAGTTAAGTTCTTCCGTATCATAGCAGAAATCCTATCTATTAAAAGATATGTTTAAAATTGATGTCAGGGCTGGTGGGGGGGTGGCAGTGGTGGCTCATGCCTGTAATACGAGCAGTTTGGGAGGCCAAGGTGGGCAGTCATCTGAGGTCAGGAGTTCAAGACCAGCCTGGCTAACATGCTGAAAACCCATCTCTACTAAAAATACAAAAAAATAGACAGGCTTGGTGGCATGCACTTGTAGTACCAGTTACTCAGCAGGCTGAGGCAGGAGAATCAGTAGAACCTGGGAGGCAGTGTTTGCAGTGAGCCAAGATGGTGTCACTGCACTCCAGCCTGGCGACAGAGAGAGACTCCATCCCATAAAAAAAAATTGATGTGAATAACATTATTTAGAAATAGTTTGACTAATAAGCCTCTCTGCATAATTTGACTTAATTTTAACTATATGTAAAGTAATTTGATTAAAATGATAATGAGAAGTTTTTGGGAACATGAGAAAAACTTTGTCTAGGTCCAAATCAAATTTGAAAGAAAAACAGCAAGCTTTATAAAAAACAACAAAAGAATTAATATTCAATATGTAAAGAGTTCAGACAAACTGGCAAGAAAAACGCTACAGTCCTCAACAGATCAGTGAACAAAAGACATACACAGTTCACAAAAGGAGTGTGGGGAGGAGCTAATGAATAAATATAAAAAATAATGTTTAATCTTGCTTGTGATTAGAAAGCAATTTTAAATAATATGCCACTTTTTGCTTGTTGAATTAGCAAAACTGATATTTTAAAATTAATTTTTAAATGGGGCAAAGAGAAAGATACTGCTAGAGGACCCAGATTTTGTTGGGGGATAAAATTTCACAATCTTTGGGGGAGCAGTTAGGAAGTTTATAGCAAAATCTTAAATAATATATTTACTATTGACCTAGTTATCCCGCTTTTGGGAATTGATACTGTCTTAGACTATTCAGGCTGCTGTAATAAAATACCACAGACTGTGTAGCTGATAAACAGCAGATATTTATTTCTCCCAGTTCTGGGGGCTGGGAGTTGAAGGTCAAGGTGCTGGCAGATTCAGTGTCTGGTCAGGGCCCATTTCCTGGTTTCTAGATGCTGTCTTGTGGCATTGTGTAGATGTGTCCTCTACACAATGGAAGGGGTGAGGGAGTTCTCTGGAGTATTTTTTTTATTTCTTTTTGAGACAGGGTCTCATTCTGTTGCCCAGGCTGGAGTGCAATGGCACAATCTCAGCTCACTGCAACCCCTGCCTCCGGGTTCAAGTAATTCTCATGCCTCAGCCTCCCAAGTAGCTGGGATTACAGGCACTCACCACCACACCCAACTAATTTTTGTATTTTTAGTAGAGACAAGTTTTCACCATGTTGGTCAGGCTGGTCTCGAGCTCCTAACCTTTTGATCATCCTGCCTCAGCCTCCCAAAGTGCTGGGATTACAGGCATGAGCCACCGTGCCTGGCCTCTCTGGAGTCTTAAATAAGGGCACTAATCCCATGAGGGCTCCATCCTCATGACCTAAGGACCTCCTGAAGGCCCCACCTCCTAATATCATCTTGGGGATGAGAATTTCAACATAGGAATTTGTGGGGACACAAACATTCAGACCCCAGAAGATACTAATAAATTAACGTGGAAAATCATCATATGCAAAGATACTCATTAAAACAGAAAAACTTAGAACCTGAATGTCCAAAAATAACAGAATGGTTCAATAAAGCATGAAGCGTATACTTGATGGACTGTTATGTAGCTGTTAAAGATCAGGGTTCAGAAAACTGTTGATAACTTAAAATTGTTCACTGAAAATGTGCATAATTATATAAAACCAAAAGGGCCAAACTGTAAGAGTGGCTTTCTGTGTGTGATTTTCCTTTTTCCTTCTAGGTTCTGTATTTTCTAAATGGTCTAAAATGCATATGATTTACTTTTATAATGAGAAGCAATTAGTGAACTTTATTTTCAGGAAATTAATACGGTGGAGAAAGATAAGTCAATCCAAAACAATTGAACTGAAGTATGAATGTGTGTGGGATATGAGAAGCAGAGTTACAAAGCTAGTGGGTCTTGTGTGACGCTCAACTGCATGCCAGTTTCTGTTCTGGGAATGGGACATACGTTATCTCAAAACACACACACACACACACACACACACACACACACACACACACACACTAATTTATAGCTACTACCCCCTCCTGTGGAGAAAATGCTATCTTTTTCTTATTTTTAAAATGTGGCATCTGAAGCAAGTTATTTAGCGGGTTAAAGGATTTGAAGCTATCAAGTCTCAGAGCTGAGGTCTGAACCAAGGCCAAAAGGCTCGAATCTTTGTGCTAAGCCACTTGGCTACACTGTCTGCAAAGCTTAGAATGTAACAGAAGGAAGAAGACGTGTGTGAGAGGAACACCAATGATGCAGCAAGGTCTGTGATGAATGAAAGACAATTTAGTTCAGACATCCTTTTTGTCTGATTTTCATTATCTTCTATTAGAAGTTTCTTTCTTCTTCCCAAGCTACCTCTTATTTGCTAACGCCTCCCAAGATATGCCAGCATCTCCGACAGAGAATTCACATTCTCTGTGGCTTTCTAAAGGAACATCATTAAACTTTTAAAAACGGGAAGTGGCCATATTTGCATTTCAACTCTATGTCTGAGGAGTTTGCCTACATTTACACCTTTTCTTTTTGACACTTGCTGTTAACTAGAAATCTTTGTGCGTGTGCATGGGGGAACCTTTTTGCTTGGTCTCAGCATGATTCCTTGCCGAGTCCTACCAGTGACTGAGGGCACCTGGTGATGAGACAGCTGCCTTGAGGGGAGGTCAAGAGCACAGTCTATAAATACTTCAATCAACCACCATCTGGTCCTGCAGTCATTGGCTGCTGAGATCCAGAAACATGGGCCGGAACAAGTCCCCTGTGGCCTGTCAGAAGAGACGCACATCACTTGGGTTATGGTGCCCTCTTCCCAAGACCTAGTTGTATAAAACTCCAGGACTCATGCTTTCCCCCTCCTGCCTTTCAGTAGTTGAATTATCCTATTCCCACCCCTGAACCTTCTCTTTAAAAAGTCTATTCCTGGCCAGATACGGTGGCTCAACCCTGTAATCCCAACACTTTGGGAGGCTGAGGAGGGCAGATCACCTGAGGTCGGGAGTTTGAGACCAGCCAGACCAACATGGAGAAGCCCCGTCTCTACTAAACATACACAATTAGCCAGGCGTGGGGGCGCATGCCTGTAACCCCAGCTACTTGGGAGGCTGAGGCAGGAAAATTGCTTGGGAAGGTGGAGGTTGCAGTGAGCCAAGATCGAGCCATCGCACTCCAGCCTGAGCAACAAGAGCAAAACTCCATCTCAAAAAAAAAAGTCTACTCCTTGATTTTGTCTTTTTCCACTTAGTTTTCCAAGCCAGCATCTTTCTATCATTCCTGAAGTTTACTTTGACTAAGAAGCATTCCAGAATCATTAAGTTGGAGAAGGGAAGCCTGCCTCCCAGTGAGGCCCTTCAGATGCTATGATATTCCCTCTGCTGAGAGCATTCTCCTTCCTTCCCTCCAGTTTCAGCCGCACCCTACCTTCCCCCTTTTCTAGCTAATTCATCCCTCAGGTCTTAACTAAAATGGCACTTCCTCAAGGAGAGCTGTCCTGCCGTGCCTAATGTATCATCTTATAGCAACTGCGTTTCCTTTCATGTCTCAGTTTTTGTAAAGTACGTGTGTGATTAGATACACCCCCCCCGCCCCATCTGTAAGCTGGACGGGGCAGGTCCATATCTCACGTTCACTGCTATATCCTTTGAACATATTCAGTCTTAGAATTGTGACTGACTTGATAAATGAGTGACAGAAAAGGGTTAAAAGCATAAACAATCTTTGGGGTCCCAAAGTGGGAGATGGGGACTGCATGAATCAGGGAGAGGGGAGAGGTTCATGTCCACCCTGTCAGGTGAAATCACAGCTGTCCCCCTTGCTGAGTCAGGGACTACTCAGGGCATGGCGTAAACATTTAGTGAGAAGTTTCACTTAGTAAATCTCTCCTGCCCTCATCCGTAGGCCTGAAATCTGCCACGAGAGCTGTATTCTTTTAGGACATTGGCCCTCGTTTAAAGGCAGGATTTATCCAAAAAGTAATGGCTTAAGTATCAGCCATTTTCTTGTGATCAATTTCAGACTCTCTAATGAGAGCAAATTTGGTGGGGATGGGGCTTAGTCGCAGAAGTGCGTGTAAACAAGGTTCAGCTGCTTGCCAGGGCTTTGCAGGACAAGCTTCCCTGGTAGAGCTGCCTCCCTGGAAGGGAGCCAAGAAACAAATGAATCCCAGAGGAGAGGAACCTGGCAGTAGGAAGTGTTTTGGCTCAGAAGCAGGGATCTCAGGCGTCCAATCATACCTGAACATTATCCTAAAAATGGAACGAGTGTGGGGCGTGGTGGCTCACACTTGTTATCCCAGTCCTTTGGGAGACTGAGGTGGGCGGGATCATCTAAGGTCAGGGGTTCCAGACCAGCCTGGCCAACATGATGAAACTCCGTCTCTACTGAAAATACAAAAATTAGCCAGGCAATATGGCACATGCCTGTAATCCCAGCTACTCAGGAGGCTGAGGTGGGAGAATCATTTGAACCCAGGAGGTGGAGTTTGCAGTGAGCCCAGATCACGCCACTACCCTCCAGCCTGGGCTTATGGAGCAAGACTGTCTCTAAAAAAAAAAAAAAAAAAAAAAGGGAAACAAAATCAGTCTCCAAAACCTATGCCCCAGAACAGGCCACCTAACATGGTTTTGTTTTTCTATCCTTGAAATAGCACTGATTCTAAAATCCTGGAGATTAGGATCTGCACCTTACTCATCTTATTTTATACTCCAGCACCTATCGTGATTCCTTGCTTAGTAGATACTCAGCTATGTCTTGTGTAATGGATGAGACATTTATGGTAATGTGTACAGTACCTAATATACTTTAAGATATGTCAGCTGCTAGGTAGCACCTGCTATAGACACTGTTGAAAACTAGCTCAACACAAGACATGCCCACCAATTACTGTGGACCTGATAAAGGTAACCCAGGGAAGTTATAGGCATAGATAATGTGGCCATTAGTAGTGCATACTTTGCATCTCAAAAAGATCTTTGATTTTTCATTTTTTCAGTGGCAAGGATTCTTTGGTTTCCGTGAAATCGTCATTGTTTCAGTTCTGTCCGTGGTCAAAAGAATTGCCTTTCCAGGCTCCAGAGGGGAGCATTTCTTCACACCTAGGATCAGGAGCCAGTGACAATGAAACAGAAGAGACCCTGAAAGGTATGAGTTAGGCTGGGTGTGGTGGCTCACGCCTGTAATCCCAGCACTTTGGGAGGCCAAGGCGGGTGGATCACCTGACATCAGGAGTTCCAGCCTAGCCTGGCCAAAATGACGAAACCTCGTCTCTACTAAAAATACAAAAAATTAGCCAGGCATGGTGGCAGGCTGCTGTAATTCCCAGCTACTCAGGAGGCTGAGGCAGGAGAATTGCTTGAACCTGGGAGGCGGAGGTTGCAGTGAGCTGAGATCACACCACTGGACTCCAGCCTGGGCAACAAGAGCAAAATTCTGTCTCAAAAAAAAAAAAAAGATATGAGTTATTTTACATCTGGTTCCATAAATGTCAGTCTATATTACATTTATATATGTTTCCCACTGTCTTTCTTATGGATCCCAATTCTTGAAAATTAAATGAGAATATTGAGTCAGAATCTCCCTCTAAGGTAGAGTGTTAGTTATTTTGTTGCCCATTGTTATAGGTGTAAAACAAAGTTGAGAAAGGTGCAGAATTCACCCACGGTCACTTAGCTATTTTGAGAGGAAACTGCTGCCCTGTCCAATTGACCACGTGGTCAGTTGGACAGGGGTCTGGGGCGAGGACCACGTGCTCTTCGGAGGAGGCTTTGATGAGGTAGACTTCATTCAGTGAAAGTGAAGAGAAGCATGGAGGCTTTGAATTGCAGTCCAGCCTTCACTGTGGCGGTTTGGCAGAATGCTGATGGCGTTTAGCTTGAAGGATCTGGCCCAACCCCGCTTCACCTTCTTTTTGCCCCTAGATCCCCAACACACATGTGAACGTGCAAGTCCAGAGATAGAATGGCCATTGCATTTTTCTCTTTGGGCTCAGTGGTAGTGTTCACAAAAATCACTGAGTAAAGACCTTGAACAGGGTAGTGAAAACAGAGGACTGGAGGTGAAAATGGGAATGGGAGAGAATAACCAGGGTGTCAGGAGGAAAGGTGGGGGGCTCTGTGAGTAGCCGACAGAGGAATGAGCGAATAGGGAGAACTCTGTAATGCATGGAGGCTAGGAGGGAGCCGCCATTTGTAGTCTTGGGGGGATGTTTTGCCTGAACCTTGCTTGCTCAGGTGACCAGAGGCACTAGAAAGAGAACAATTTAGACCTCTTAATTTGCCTGGCATGAGAAGACACAATAGACGGTGTCTCCAAAAGGATGGGATTAGTGAAGGAGGCATCTTCTAAGCAATGTGAGGGTGGACTTCCTTTCACCGCAGTGGTATTCGGGATAGCTGGCTGGAATAAGATATTTTCAAGGATTTAACTCGTGCAGGACACAAACAATAAGGATGAGAGTTCTAACATCAAAGCTCCAGGAAATAATTCCAAATTCTAATGGCCTTCACGTCAGCTCACAGGAAATGGGAAATGTTCTCGGAATTCTGGAAAGGCTGAGACCTGGCAGTCCAGGGCCCGAGGGGACCAGGAGTTCTGCACCAAACATAGCACCAAGGTTCATCACAATTCTTGCTTCCCATAGGACAGTGTTCCTAGACCATCCCCATCTCATTTTCTCCCCTCTGCCTGTATCCTTCCTTAAATGGGATGCTTAGGGTCAAACACCGCATTCCAAACAGTCTGACCAGAGCACAGTGGAGCTGTTATCAGTGGTGTGGTACAGTAGAAAGACATTAGATTAGGAATCAGAAGACCAAGTTTCCATTTCCATTTCTCTAATGTCTGGCTGCGTAACGTTGGGCAAGTCAGTTAACATTTGAGACTTGGGAATAATAATATCTGTCCTATAATAATAAAGTATTATCATATATTACTATATATGAGTCTAGCATATATATGCATATTATAATATATAATATCAAACCAGATAAGATGAGGTTATAGTACAAGTAAGAAGTAACTTGCTAGATACCTGCCAGATACTGTGCTTGTAAATTTTTATCCACATGGCAGAAGGTTGTGTTGGTTTTCTTTAGGGATGCTTTCTGCAGATTTATTTTGTTCTTTGAATGGGCCACACTTTTCTGTTTCTTTGTATGCCTTTGATCTTTTGTTGAAAATTGGGCATTTGAAAAAACAGCTACCTCTCCAAGGCTGCAGACTGGCAGACTGGCTCAGTGCTGGAGAAGACTAATTAGCAGCGTCTGTTCTAAGCCTAGGATCAGGCTTGCATGCAGGCGTCACGTTTTCTCAGGCCTTTTCCTGGTGTGCATTTTCCCTGGGCTTGCGCGTATGTGCCTTTTTTCCAATTCCCCAGTAGACACAGTTGCTTTTCAATGTTTTAATTTTCCTAGGAGTCTCATACCTGCTGCTTGTTGGGACTTTAGCTGTCCTATCGTATCCCTCAATTAGTAGTCCCCGTGTGGTTTTCATGAGCCATGCCCACTGCTCCTGTGGCTTCCCTTCGTTTTAGATCCCAGCTATGCCTCTTTTGGCCTTTCAACTCTGAATTAGATGACATAGAGACCAATCAGGCAGCCGCCAAATGGGTACAGAACATTGCAAATTAGATCTGCTCTACTCTCTCTGGCTTACAGAAGGGATCTGGGGTTCTGACTGCATTTCTCCCAAATCACACTGCAATGTGCTGGGGTGAGGTGGAGCAAGGGCGGTGAAAACACCATGACATTTCCTACCATTTGTATGTGGCTTTTCCTTGACTGGGCATTTGTTCGGTTGCTGTAGATATTTGACTGGTTCCAGAGTTACTGTAAAGTTATTTTAGCTAGTCTCTAATTGTTTATTGAATGTTCCCGTGGGAGAATAAGGGCCTGGAAGTTCTGAGCCTGCCATTTTGCTGATACACTGTGGTGGTTTTCTTAGCAACTGTATCATACTGCTGGCTCTAAGTCAAACTCCCATGTCTTTTTTACATGAACTGTCAAACCAGGTCTCCATCATCTCATGTATGTGAAGTTGATTTTATTTTTACATAAATGCAACTTTCGTTTTCATCTTTTTTTTTTTTGAGACTGAGTTTCACTCCTGTTGCCCAGACTGGAATACAATGGCAGGATCTTGGCTCATCGTAACCTCTGCCCTCTCCAGGTTCAAATGATTCTCCTGCCTCAGCCACTGAGTAGCTGGGATTACAGGCATGTGCCACCACGTCTGGCTAATTTTGTATTTTTAGTAGAGATGGGGTTTCTCCATGTTGGTCAGGCTGGTCTCGAACTCCTGACCGCAGGTAATCCACCCGCCTCGGCCTCCCAAAGTGCTGGGATTACAGAAATGAGCCACCTTGCATGGCCCGTTTTCATCTTTTTATCATTTTGGTTTGGCCCTACATTCCAGCGTAATTAGATTATTTGGTATCTGACAAATCTCCTATATTCTCTATTTTATAGATTCTTGAAATCTATAAAACCAACAAACATGTGACCTCTGCCTATGTCATAGTCACTGTCAACAACAGAACTCAGGACTCAGCTGAGAGTAGTGTCACATGGCAAGTCTCTGGAGACTTAACTTCAGGGAAAGTCCACTTTCCCTGAAAGTAATCACTTCTATGTGATTACTACTCACATATCTCTAGTGTAACCCCATGAGAAACTTTGATAAGTGCCCTGTAGAAATCAAGATACATTATATCAGTGGTATTTTTCTAACTCACAAGTCAGCAACCTTTCTGTAAAGGACCACACAGTAAATGCTTTTGGCTTTGTGAGCCATGCAGACTCTTGTGCAACCCTCAGCCCTACCATTGTAGTGTCAGAGCAGCCATAAACAGTGTGCAAATGAATGGGTACAGGCTGGGTTCCAATAAAGTTTTATTTACATATTAAATAAAAATTTACAAATCCTTTGCAAACCCCTTCAACACTCATCACTCACTACAGTGTTTTATAAATGCACCACCATTTCTTTAATCAACTGAAATTTGCTAAGATTTAAAGTCAAATGTGGCTGGGGTGCAGTGGTTCATGTCTGTAAGCTCAGCACTTCGGGAGGCTGAGGCAGGCAGATCACTTGAGTTCAGGAATTTGAGACCAGCCTGGCCAACATGGCAAAACCCTGTCTCTACTAAAAATACATCAAGTAGCCAGGCATGGTGGCATGTGCCTGTAATCCCAGCTACTCGGGAGGCTAAGGCAGGAGAATTGCTTGAACCCAATAGGCGATGGTGGCAGTGAGCCAAGATCATGCCACTGCACTCCAGGCTGGGTGCCAAAGTGAGACTCCGTCTCAAAAATAAATAAATAAAAATAAAGTCAAATGTATTGGTTTGTAAATCTTTATTCCTATTTTTTTAAATGGCAATGTTATTTGTTCTTTAACACTGTTCTCACTGTGGATGAATTATCTAAGGCTGGATGCTCTAAAACTGCTTCCATAAGCAATTCCAACACTGCGAGATGTAATTTATCTGGTGGTAGAACTTGAACAGATTGAAAAAGGAGGCCTACTCCTCTGTCTTCTTTCTTCTCAACATGTTTGCTTTGCTCTTTCCTGTTTAAAAAAATATCCCCATGAGAAAAACAAAAACCAGCAATCAAAGAAGGGCCGGGCACAGTGGCTCATGCCTATAATCCCAGCACTTTGGGAGGCCTAGGCGGGAAGATCACCTGAGATCAGGAGTTCGAGACTAGCCTGGCCAACATGGTGAAACCCCAACTCTAGCAAAAATACAAAAATTAGCCAGGCGTGGTGGTGGTGCATGCCTGTAATCTCAGCTACTTAGGAGGCTGAAGCTTGAGAATCACTTGAACCCAGGAGGTGGAGGTTGCAGTAAGCTGAGATTGTACCACTGCACTCCAGCCTAGGTGACAGAGCGAGACTTGGTCTCAAAAAGAAAAGGAGGAGTTTTTTTCCTTTTCTTTTGCTGATGACAGTATCCTCTCAAGCAGTGTCTTATTTTTTCTTTGAATATATCCTGAAAGGGTCAGTGTTTCCTTTGACTTTTCATTGGTTTGGTTTGGCCATTAGATCCAGTCTTCGTAATCTTACCCATCATTTCTGATTCTCTCACCCTCTGTGGAATCCTCTGCTTTACTTTCTCAATCCCTGCTACTCTGCTCTCTCATCAGCAAGAATTCTGCTTCTGCCATGGCCACCATGCCTCTATCTTTCCTCTCTGTCTTAACTCCTCCTGCTTCCCACGGTCCCTGGAGAAACCAAGATCCAGATGTCTTCCTGCTTGGTGAACGGACCAATCTTTAGAGGGCATTACATGAAGCTTCTATAGAAAGAACTTCACTGTGTGTGTATGAGTGTGTGCACAAGTATGATTGTGAAAGGGTACTGAGTGGAGCATTGTTACAGAGGGCACCAGCAGATGGAAGAATCGCTAGTGACTGCTCGCTGTAGCATCCTCTGGTCATTGGGCAAGTCTACACAACCTAACACTTGTTCAGCCATGTACATGCTATATTCTGACCTCATCCACTGTTGTTCTTCCTTGAATGTCACTTCTTTCTTTCTTTCTTTTTTTTTTTTGGCCTCAAGTGATCCACCCACCTTGGCCTCCCAAACTACTGCAATTACTGGCGTGAGCCACCATGCCCGGCCTCATTTATTTCTTATAGTTTGTCACGAATGAATTATAGAAATTGTTCCTGTGTGTATATCATGCAACGCTTATTTTCTTTGTACCAAGAAACCAACGGATTAACTACATATGTCTTTTTTTCTGAATGTTTTACAGCACTGCCAATACAATCATTTGCACATGAAAAAGAGTCTCACCAACACCAGCAACACTCAGTGCCCATCGCCAGTCGCCCAGGTTCCAACGTCAAACCCGCCCTCCCTCCAATCCCTCAGGGCCGCAGGTAGGCCGGCACTTGATGTCTGATCCTAACGTGGAAAACTTGCTCTGCTGATGTCGAATTCTTTGCCTTACCTGGCCATGGGTCCCAGCTGTTTCTCATTCAACCCATTACCCACAGAAGAATGTTCTACCTGCCTTAATTCTCTCAGTGAATTTCTTTTGTGATGCTTTGGCTGGTGTCTTTTATTTTTTTAATTAAAAAATAAGCTTCTTAAATAATTTTTAAAGATGTGAGGTTTTTTTTAAAAAAATGTGAGTTATTCTTAGCTTTTAAAAATGTCATTTCAGTTTTTTCCATAGCTATAAATAATTTTTTCCAGCTGCTTCCTGCTCAGAAATATCAGATGGGAAAGTCTCCCAAGATCTCTATACTGTGATATGCAGAGTGGCTTTTTGATATATCCAACTGGGATTGTGCTCTTAAAATTTCAACATGTTCTTTTACAACATTCCTGTATGCACTAGAGGATTGATTTATTTTGTACTGATTATGAAAGGATTGCAGAGTTCCATTTAACTTGTAGCCAACATGATATCGACCACATCTCTTAGGGAATTAATGTAATTTGGGGGGTTCTTGACTTGCTTTAGCAACATGAAAGAATAAAACATAAGAGTTGATTCTTTTATTTTACCCTTCTCTGACTCTGATTATGTACTGCTTGTCTTAAATATGCTTTTAGACAAATTTCATCACCTTTATGGTTTCACTCCCTGTCTTCTAAAGAAAAACTCCCCTGAGTAGTTATAGACAAGACTGGTATTTAGCTAGTATGTGCCAGTAAGGCTGCCTGATTGTTAAAACTTTGAGATACATTCCTTTGTATTGGTAAATGGACTGTTTTCTGAGTACTCTGTGCATGATGACTAGTGAAAAGAGAAGCCTGCACGTAGTAGTATACTCATTGTTAAATATTTTGAACATCAGAATCTTCTAACGACTTTCCTTTTTAAAATATCAAAACCCCTTTTAATAATCCTCTTCCCTGTGACAAATGTGGTTGTAACACAATTTGCTATTGGCTCCTGTCTTCCTCCTAGTTCTGCTCTCAAACGGGAGCTGATTAAATTTCTTTTCTTGGGGTTGGTGAGGGTGGAGCAGGGGGACCACGGAGGAGATGACAAGGCTGGGCAGGGAAAACGGAGGCATCTTTTCTGGAGAAGTGGGGAGGAAGGGAGTGGGTCACTGTACTCCAAGAATCTTCGAGAATAGTTTAACTTTCACAAGCCTCATCTAATGTTTTTTAAAATTATGAACTATTTCAGGGATAATAGAAAATATAAAAATAATAGTTCTGATTGAAGACAACATGGAGGAGCTGTACATTTCCTGGTTTTTCTCACTGAATACAGCTAAAATCCTGAATATTATAGCTAAAGCTCTGAGAGGTGACAAGAAGGCAGATAGGCTATGGATCTCAAAGCTCAAGTAACAACACGGTGGTTAATCCTCAGAGTTTGTGTTTTCCTCATAGATCCTAAACTAGGTGCTAGAGAAACTATAATTCAAAGACACTAATGGATACATCAACAAGAGCCCCAGCAAAAGCCCACTGTCTCTGGCCAAAGGACTAGGAAAGGGGCAGTCTCAAAAGATAGAAAACTTTTAGATGATAGCGGCACCACTCCAGCCAACCACCATGGATTAAACTCTGCTCCCCACCCTGTCGGCAAAGGCTTCCAACCTCTTCTGGCTGTAACAAGGTTTTCCCCCTCCTTTCTGCTGGGATAGTGTCAAAGAAGGTGTTGTGGAGAGCTGGGACTTTAACCACTGCCCAATATCAATGAGAATGCTCTCCCATGATGTCACTGAAAGCCACTTGGGGGGCCCGGACTTCTGCTCCTCACCTGGTTATAATGAGGCACTTCTCCCTTCTTTCCACTGGAGAATATCAGAAAAGGTCTCATGGAGAGGACTTTCACCATCAACCCGTGTTCCTGCAGTGTCAGTGGAGGCCACGTGAAGAGCAGTGACAAGGTGCCTCTCCCACTCCCAGTGAGTGTGGCTCAGTGGAGGCCTAGTGGAGACCCTACACTTCCACGCCAAAGCATTAATGAAGCATCACTCCTCTCTTTCCCACCCTGGGTGCCAACAGAGGCCAAGTGGAGAACTTCAACTTCTCTATCTACCAGTCATGAGTCAGTTCCTTTCTGCCCCACTGGTATGGTGTCAGAGACGACCTGCTAAGACAACAGATTGAAATAAGAACTGGAGTCTCATAATGCACTATCCAAAATGTCTAAGATATAATTAAACCACTCACCATATCAGGAATTAGGAAAATACCAACTTGGTTAAGAAAAGACAATCAATATATGCCAACACCAAATTGACACAGATGTTGGAATCATTTGGTAAGAATGTTAAAGTAGCAATCATAAAAATGCTTCAACAAGCAATTAGGAACTGAAACAAATGAAGTGATAGTTAATTTCAGCAAAGAAAGAGAAAATCATAGCAAAGAAGCAGAAGACATGAAGAAGAACCAAAAGGAAATTTTATGACTAAACAGTACAGTCACTGAAATTTTAAAACTCATTGGATGGGCACAAGAGTGAAATATAGAGGATAGAGGAAAAAAACTTAATAACCTTAAGACAGAGCAATTGAAATTACCCAATCTGAACAACAGAGAGAAAACAGACTGAAAAAACTATGAATCCCAGGGATGTGTAGGACTATGTGAAAAGATCTAATGTTTGTGTCATTGGAGTCTAGAAGGAGTACAAAAGAGTGAGACTGAAAAATATTTTTTTAAAAAAATGATCCCAAATCTCTAAATTTGGCAAAAGCCAAAAACCTACAAATCTAAGAAACTGAGTGAATCATAAACAGAACAAAGCAAAGAAATTCACAAGACACATAATAATCACACTTCTGAAAATTAAAGACAACACAAAATCTTAAAGGAATGAGAGAGAAACAATATCTTCATTATAGGGGAAAAAACAAATGGTAGTGGACTCTCATCAACAGCCATGGAAGTGGTATATTTTGAAGTGCTCAAAGAAAAGAACTATCAACTTACAATTCTATATTCAGTGGAAATGTCCTTCAGGTCTGAAGGAGAAACCAAAACATTCTCAGATGAAAGAAAATGAAAATAATTTGTTGCCAACAAACCTATCCTGAAAGAATAGTTGAAGGAAATTATTGAAACAGAATGGAAATGATAAAAGAAGGAAACCTGAAAGATCATGAAGGAAGAAAGAAAAATGGAAAAAGTGAAAATATGGAATAGTACACAGCCATAAAAAGAATGAAAACCTGTCTTTCATAGCAACATGAATGTATGTGAAGGCAATTATCCTAAGTGAAATAACTCAGAAACAGAAAATCAAGTATCACATCTTCTCACTTATAAGTGGGAGCTAAACAGTGGGTACACATGGACATAAAGACGGAAGCAATAGACACTGGGGCTGCAAAACAGTGGCGGCAGGGTGGGGGGGCGGTGATATGGTTTGGTTGTGTTTCCGCCGTAATCTCATCTTGAATTGTAGCTCCCATAATTGCCACGTGTTGTGAGAGGGACCTGGTGGGAGAAAATTGAATGATGGGACAGTTTCCTCCATACTGTTCTCATGGGTAGTGAATAAGTTTCAAAAGAACTGATGGTTTTATAAGGGGTTTCACCTTTTGCTTGGCTCTCATTCTCTCTTGCCTGCTGCCATGTAAGATGTGCCTTTCACCTTCTGCCATGATTGTGAGGCCTCCCCAGCCATGTAGAGCTGTGAGTCCATTAACTCTCTTTTTCTTTGTAGATTACTCAGTCTCTGGTATGTCTTTATTAGTAGCATGAAAATGGACTAATACAGAGAGCAAGGTTTGAAAAACTTCCTATTGGGTACCATGTTCATGATTTGGGTGGTGGGTTCACTAGAAACCCAAACCTCAGCATCATGCAATATGCCCATGTAATGAACTTGCACGAGTACCCCCAGAATCTAAAAAATAAAATAAAATACATTGAACTGAATAAAAATGAAAATATACCCTATCAAAATTTGTAGTATGCATCTAAAGCAGTACTGAAAGGGAAATTTATAGCAGTAAATGCCTATATTAGGCAAGAAAAGTCTTAAATCAATAAGCCATTACCTCATAAACCAGAAAAAAAGCAAAATAAGCCCAAATCAAGTGGAAGAAAAGATCAGAGCAGACATTAATGAAAATGAAAGTGGAAAAAACAGTAGTCAATAAAACAAAAGGTGATTCTTTGAAAAGAGAATAAAATGGACTATCTCTTTAGTAAAAACAGATGAAGATAAAATTTATTAATACAAATTACCAATGATACAAATGAAATAGGGGATGAAACTACAGACTCCACAAATATAAAAAAGATAATAAGAAAATACTACAAATAACTCTACATGCATAATTTTACAATTTAGACAAAACAAACTCATTTTTTAAAAAACATAAACTCCCATAACTCGCACTGTATGGGATAATTTGAATAACCCTATAAATATACTAAGAAAATCAAAGAATTAGGTTGAATGAAAGAATTTATAATTGAACTTGAAAAAGAGTCTCCAAGCCCAGATGCTTTCACTGAAGAACCAATTGCTAATGGAAACATTCACACCAATTCTATATAATCTCTTCCAGAAAACAGAAGAGGAAGGAAAACTTACCAACTCATTTTATGAGGCCAATATTACCCTGATAGCAAAATCAGACAGACAATATAATAAAAGAAAACTACTAACCAATATCACTTATATATGCAAAAATTCTTAACAAAATATTAGCCAAAAAAGCCTAGGACTAGACAGATTCACAGTCAAATTCTACCAGTTGTACAAAGACCTACTACCAATCTCACTGAAACTACTCCAAAAAATCAGGAGGAGGGATTCCTCCCTAACTCAGTTCGAAGTATTTTTGATTCCCTTAAGACTTCCTTGTAGATCCATGAATTATTTAGAAGTGTGTTGTTTCATTTCCAGATACTTACAGATTTTCCTGTTACCTTTTTGTTGTTAATTTCTAGTTTGATTCCATCATGGTCAGAGAACATACCCTATATGATTTCAATTCTTTCTTTTTTTCTTTTTTTGAGAGAAGGCCTCTCTCTCTTGCCCAGGCTAGCATAGAGTGGTGCCACCATACCTTGCTGCAGATTTGACCTCCTTAGCTCAAGCAATCCTTCTGTCTCAGCCTCCCAATCAGCTGGGGATACAGGTGTGTGCCAGTGTACCTGGCTAATTTTCTTTTTTGTAGAGATGAGGTCTCACCATGTTGTCCAGGTTTGTCTTAAACTCCTGGCCTCAAGTGATCCTTCTGCCTCAGCCTTTCAAAATGCTTAGGATTACAGGTGCAAGACACTGTGCCCAGCCTCAATTCTTTTAAATGTATTGAAGTTCTTCTATGGCTCTGGATATATTCCATCTTGGTAAATATTTCATGAGCAAATAAAATTCAGCAATACATAAAAAATGTATGTACTGTGACCAAGTGGGATTTAATCCAGAGATGCAAGGCTACCTCGACAGTTGAAACCAACCAATGAAGTTTATCATAATCACAGGCTAAAGAGGAAAAATCAGAATATATAAATTGATGCAGAAAAAGCACTTGACAAAGTCCAACATCCACTCATAATAAAAGTCTAGGAATAGAGGGGACCTTCCTCGATTTGATAAAGAACAACTACAAAATATCTACAGTTAAAAATCATACTTATTGGTCACAGGCTGAATGGTTTCTCTCTGAGAATAACAAGACAAAGATGACTACTCTCATCGTTCGTTTTACATAGGACTAGAAGTTCAAGCCAGTGCAATAAAGTAGGAAAATGTAATAAAAAGAATACAGATTGAAAGAAATCCTTAAGCTGCAGATAACACTGAAGTACATAGAAAATTCCAAGAAATCTAGAAAAGAAAAACTCTTAGAATGAATAAATGTGTACATTAAGGTCTCAGGTATCAAGATCAATTCAAAAAGTCAATTGTATTTCTACATACTGGCAATGAACATTTGAAAACAGAAATTAAACTACACTCACTCAACACAATAAAATATTTAGATGTAAATCTTTTTAAAATGCACAAGACTTATATCTTACAAGTAAAAAAGAATAATATAATAAAACTCTATGCCCATAACATACCTACTTTAATAAACAAAATATTACTAATATATTTAAAGTCCATTTTTTATCCTTTCTAATAATATTTTCCTTTTCCTACCCTGATGTAACTATTATTCTCAATTTGGTTTTTTATCCTTCCCATGAATTTTTTACACTTTTGGTATATATGTGTCTATTCTTAAAATATATACTGTTGCTCTCCATGAGTCAAAACTTTAAGTTTTACTACATGTATTCAGCAATTAACTTTCTCAACATTATGTTTGGAAGATTAATCCATATAGTTTTACTTATTATAGTTTTATAATTTTTACTGCTGTATAATATTACACTGTAAGAATATAATTTATTCACTTTTCTGTTGATGAACACTAAATTTGTTTCCACATGTTTGTTATTATAAAGGATGCAGCTAAAAACATTCTTGTCTAGGTGTGGAATTGTTGTGTTATACGTATACAAATCTTTAACTTTATCAGATATTACTATAGTGTATGCTGTAATATACTCTCACCAACACGTAAGAGAGTGCTCATTTTTTTTTTATATTTTTAACAGTGGTATTAATAGTCTTTTTATTGCTAATCCAATAATTGTTAATGTAATCTCACTGTGGTGTTTAGTTTGAATTTCTCCAATTATCAAGTAAAGTTGAACCTTTTAAATAAGTTTTTTGGCCACTTATGGTTCTTTTCTGTGAATTGCCTATTTATATGTTTTGCCCAATTTTAAATTGAGTTATTATCTTTTAAATTTATCTTTTAAAATTAATTTGACATATTTATATATTCTGATTAATAATTCTTTGTTAATTATGCATATTACAAAGGTCTTTTTCCAGGTTGTCACTTATCCTTTCACTTTCTAAAATGTTATATTTTAAAGAATGAAAGTTTTTTTTATATGACCAATTTTGTCAATCTTTTTCTTTTTGGTTTGTACTTTTTTACATCTTTTGAGTTTCTTTTTTATCCTATTGTCAAAAACATAATCTTAGATATTTTTCCAAATTTTTGTTAAGTTTTGCTCTTCCAATTTAGCTCTATGTTTTACTTGGAATGGATTTCTGTGTATGATGAGAGGTAGGATTTATTTTTTTTATTCCAATTGTCCCATTACTCTCCCCTACTAGTTTGTAAGATTCTCTCTCATGGATTGTTTCCATAAATGCTTGGACTTATGTATCAGAGTCTACAAATGCCTTGCTTGGAGTTGGTTAGGATTACATTCAATTCAAAAATTTGAGGAAGCTTCTCTTTTTTATGATACTTGCTCTCCATATCTATAAACATTCCCCATTTATGTAGGTTTTCATTAACTTCTTTAATGAAATTGTATAATTTTCTCCATAAAGGACAAATGTATCTTTAGTGAGATTTATTCCTAGATGCATTTTATCTTGGTTGTTGTAAATGGAATGTTTTTAAAGGTTATCGTTTCTGTGTCTGGTGTATAAAATGCAATTCATTTCTATAGATAACCTGTGTATTAATTCTGACAATGTATTATAGATTATTTCAGGGTTTCTATGCAGATAGTATAATAAGATAACAATGTTCCTTTTCTTTCCAGTCTTGTTATTATTTTCTGTTTTCCTTTCCTTTGTTCTTTTCTAAGCTGCACTGGAGAGAACCTTCAATATAATGTTGAATACTCACATCTGAATCTGTCTAATCTTATTCTCAGTCAATTCAGGACAATCTCAATTAATTTACAGTTTCTCCTCTCTTGCATTTTACTTTGGATTTTATCCAACTTCCAGAGGGTTGTGGGGTTTCAAAGCATCAGGGGAGACATTAGGTTCCTCCCTGCATCCATGAGAAAGTCTTAGGTATTGTCTATTTGCCAGAATGCATGCCTGTAGCTGTGGCTACATCCTCATCATTCTGACCTCTCCAGGTGTGTCTACAATCTTTTCTATGGAACTTTGGTTCCCTTCATGAAAGCACATAATAAACCAACTGCTCCCTGTGTCAAGAGTCAGGCTCAGCCCTTCTCTGCTTTGACACGCACCTGGTCTTCGCCTGACTAGGAGAAGACGTATTGGGACTTGGACATATTGGGAACTTGGCGAATCTATTATCTGGTAGAGCTCTCTATGGTAGAGCCAGGCAATAGGTATGAATGCCCCTCCTCTCAGAATCCCACACTCAAATATGATTTCTACTGTACCCTGGTCCCTGAAGTTATGCTTCTAAAGTCATTGTTCTCAACCTGGCCTGCATATCAGACTTTGTTTTTTTTTTTTTTTTGATGCAGTTTTATTCTTGTTGCCCAGTCTGGAGTGCAATGGCACAATCTCAGCTCACCACAGCCTCCGCCTCCTGGGTTCAAGTGATTCTCCTGCCTCAGCCTCCCAAGTAGCTGGGATTACAGGAATGCACCACCACGCCCGACTAATTTGTATTTTTATTAGAGATGGGGTTTCTCCATGTTGGTCAGGCTGGTCTTGAACTCCCAACCTCAGGCAATCTGCCCACCTTGGCCTCCCAAAGTGCTGGGATTACATGCATGAGCCACTGTGCCTGGCCATATGACACTCTTTATAAGCTTCCAAAATACCAAAGCCCAGTATTTATCCCAAGCCAATTAAATAAGAACCTATGGGCAGGGAAGCTCAGCCATTGCAATTTTGTTTTTAAGTCCCCAGAGTGATTCCAGTGTGCAAACAGATTTGAGAACTGCTGCTCCACAGGGCTTTCTAGAATGATTCTGTCAAATTTTTAAATTTTTGGCCTTCAGCAGTTTATGAGTGACCATCTGAACACACCCTCATTAGCATAAAGTGTATTATACTTTTTTAGAATTACTGATTTGATTGTTGAAAACTATGTTATTTTACTGATTAGGTTTACTGTTGTTCATATGCTTATTTTTTAATTAGTATTTTTTTCTTAATTGAACCACGAATTGTTGGTTCATGTCTTTGTTGCAATTTTATTCTGGGATGTTAGTGTTTTCTCTTATATTTTTGTGAAAGTGCTTCACGATTAATAATAGTGTATTCAATATTAACTGTGTGGTCCTCATTTGTTATTAATATTCATTTCAATTTGTTATTGGTCTGCATTTATTTTAAATAGAGACATTGTTAGCTCTATATTTTCCTATGTAGTGTTTGCTGGTGTATACGCACGATTCTGTCTTCCACAAGCACCTCTGTCCAATAGAGCTTCCTGTGATGATGGAAATGTGTAGAAATATCTACATTGTCCACTATGGTGGCCACCAGCTCCATGTAGCTGTTGATCACTTGAAATGTGGCTGGTGTGATGGGGAACTGAATTTTTCATTTTACTTATTTTTAATTAATTGAAATGTAGATAATCACATGTGACTACTACATTGGACAGTGCAATTATCAAGGGTTTATCATTATAGTTTTATGCTTTTTGACCCAACAGTCACTTTGAGAGTTTTTTTTTCCTTATAAGTTCTAGTTTTAGTGAATTACAATAAAGAAATAAAAGTATGGCTTATGTAGTTTATATTTCTAAATTTTATTAATGTTCTTTATAATCCCTTATTATAATGTGCTCAATTTTAGAAAATCAGTGAAATTGAAAACAAAATCTGTGATATAAAATTTCACTACACCTACTAATTCAATTTTACTGATTATGTTATTTAAATTACCTAGAAACATCCTCTTATTTTTATCAACTTGTTCTGTAATAGATGGTGTGGGATTTTAGTGCCTAATTATAATTGTGTTTCAGTCTCTTTCTTATACATCAAATAGTTTTTTTCTATACAAATTTTGATGTTATGTTAATCAGCTCATAAATGTACAGGATTATTACATCATAATTACAGATTTCATCTTGTTTCAATGGAAAAGGGTCCTTTTTGTTTCAATGTTGTATTAAATTGTTTTTGCTTTGAACTTTCCTCTGAAAATATCAGTGCCACCTGTGCTGATTTTTCTTTGCCTTCTATACCCATCCTTTCAATCTTATTCTTTCAATGTAATTTAATTTTGGTCTCACTTTTGACCTTCTTTAACTCAATTCAAATCTGTCTTTCATTTCAGTTGTGCAGCAAAACTATTTTTGTTTTTCATACTAAGTCCTATTTCTATCATTTTGTTTTATATTTTTTATTGAGTTTGACACTGATATTTTGCTGTTTCACTTATTGGTTTATATTTTACTATATATTTTTTGCTCCTTTCATTTATAGTAATTTGGAAGGTATATTTTTCTCTGGCATATATCCTGGTATTTAATTTTTTTTTCATTTGTCCCTGGCTTTCCCACTCCCACAATTACAAGTTTAATCAGATATTACAGACTCAATTTATGGAATCCCATCTCCATTTTTTTTTAAAATAAATCTTTAAGAGCTGTTTTGGCTTTATATTAAATATTTATTTTATTGTAATTCTCTCTGAACTTTTTAGCAATTTAAATACTTCCTACCAATTATTTTATATGGAAACTTTTTCATGGTCAAATTCTTGATCTAAAAGCCAGAAGAGAAACTGAGGGGAAGGGGGTATTTCTGAAAATATATGGTATAGAAAAGTCTGCTTGATTTCTGTATTCCAGCAGGGGAGACGAGAGGTAAGAAACCACTGAATTTTTTTCTTTTCATTTATTTTGCTATTCCCAGGATATATATTTTTTTTCTGCTATATTCATGATACTGTGCCCAGTGGAAATACCAAGACTTTGGCATATAGACTTAACTTTAGATGTTACTTCTAGTGCCAATTGCTCTTGTTATTGTTGAAGTTTTTTCCTGGATTTTATCAAGCGGTTGTCTTTGACCCCCTAGATAATTCATTGTATGGGAAGTTTAGGATAGGTAGCTGCTAACATGCTATCGTATTAACCAGGTTATCTGTACTCCAGTTTCTAGAGGGCACTAAGTTTTCAAAAGTTCACAAAAAATGTGTGTATTTATGTATTTTTATATCATCTCATTCCAAAAAGATTTGAGGACATTTAGTAGTAAATTCAATTCAATCAGATAAAGCACAGAAAGGGCAAGGTATTGTGGCAAAAAGAAAGAAAAATGTTTAATATATGAAATGCAAGCTCTTATTGTTAGAGTCACAAAATTAAGCTTCCTGGTAGCCAGAGCAAAGAAAAAAGTAAGCTCCATCCCACAGTTCAAGACTCATGGTGACCCTCAGACCTTAAGTCAAACAGTTGCTCAGAGGCAGCACAGCTTTTCTTGATAATGACTTCAGAGACTTACTTTCCCAATTCTCCCAAAGCGGGTACTATATGAATGTATGGACCACACTCTCAGTAGCCTACAGGCATTAAATACAGTCTTGAGTTTGACAAAGTCATTTCTATTTCTTGTAATGTCCTCTAATGTAGACTAGCGAATACGAAATCACAATTCTCCCTACCCCCACCAAAGGTGTGATTTGACAGGCATGTCTAACTATGTGGGAAGGCACTATTATGATTCACTGTGGCAGACTGCTGTCAAAATTCCTGAGTTCAAATCCTGGTTCAGCACTTTGGAAGGAGTCTGACTTTAGGTAATTTACTCAGCTCTCTGTTTCTTCATCTGTTAGGCTTCATCACAGAAGGACCAATAGTGGTGTCATTCACCAGAATAGTGGGGGATGGCGCAAGGGAGATGAGTGGTGGCATATCATGAATCAGGTTGAACAGTATCAGGCAGGCCTCTAGCCTCAAGTCCTCAATTCCCTGTGGCTTCATCTTAGAGGAGAATTAATCAAGTGGTGGAAAATAGAAGGGAAAAAAAAGTATTCCATTGATTCTAAGAGGACATTTTTCGCATTTTAATATCTCTAAACTCAGGGCACATTTCAAAATTGATGGCATGCCATAGTTGAACTGGCAGCATTGTTTTTCTTTCTTGGCAGAATAGAAAATGACGGTGTATATTACAATGTACCACATCCTAGATTCAATAAATTACGGTAGCAATAATTATTGTAAGAGCTGGGCCACTCCTCAGGGGGAGCCAAGGTCTGTCTGAGGAGGTGGCATGGATCTCGCTAAAGTTCTGGCAATCCAAGAGGACCACGTCTGTCCAGTTAGGGTGCTGTCAGGTGAGAAGGTGTTCAGCAGAAGTATAGCTCTCCCATTTTAAGAGGAATCCTTCATAGAGCTAATCCTTGCTGCCATTCTCAGAGTCCTCATAAATGATGAAAAGGAACAGAGGAGCTGCATATAGCAGGAAACTCCTTTCATTTGTCAGGGAGAAGTGCCACAAATGCACATGAGAATATGCAGGTCAGAGGGAGGCAGGGAGTAAGTTGACAGCCTGCCAGGGGCTTCTCCAGTACCTCTTCCCTATGGTTCTGTTTTTTTCACCAGTCAGCCAGGACTGCGGAGAGATCATTGCCAGTGGGTGCTTTCTCTGACCTTTCCCTCCTGCATGCTGTTGGCAAGACTGGCCCCAAATCCAACGGGAAGGATATGAGAGACCACCAGGATTTGGGTGCAGAGAAACTCATAGAAATGTGGGAGAAGCAGAACTAGCCACACCATACCAGTTCTGGAAGAAGCTACATCTACCTTTATGGGAAGTTTATGCCCCATTCCCCTTGAACTGTCCCTGTAAAGTGCTTGTCAAATGATCGCTGCTTCATAAGCATGAGCTATTTTTCCTTTTATAAGTTTGTTTGCCCAGACAGAGTGGGAAGATATGGAAGGTCTATTAGGAAATCCCAGAAATGCAGCTCTGCTTTTCATGGTGCCTGGGAATGCTGGGGAAGGGGAAGGCCTAGAAGCGTCCTTGTGGGTTGAGAGATGCACGCACTTTGGTCTGCCCTTGGCTGTCCTAGTTTGTGTCTATCATCCCAGCAGGATTATTAACAGAGGTCCTTTTCACTCTCAAAAGTATTCTCATGCAGACAGTAATTTCATGATCACTCTACGTGCGGGTCATGTGAGTCCATCTTTCTGTTTCTATTCCTACATGTGAGAAATAATTTAAATATGAAGGGATAAAAAATGGAATTAGTAAGATATTCAGAAGCTTGAGAACAAGAATTTCAAACCCAAGAAATTAGAAATAGATAAAAACACAAAAAGACAAAAATAAATAACATAGTATAGAACATTTCTACATTACACTTGTTAAATAAAAACACTTGAGAAGTTAAAAGAATTATTCTAAATCAACAGTGCAAAATAAGTATTTTTAAGGTGTAGCATTAAAACATGTGATAATAAATCTTAAAAGACAAAATAGAGAACCTAAATAATAAGTAGATAAATTGGACAATAGGATGAATATAAATAGGAAACAAAAGAATAAAAATAGAGTGAGAAAAACTCATTAAAGCAGCATGTATCTGTATGTAATACACATATATGTTTACATTTGTAATATATTTATAGATACATAATATTTATCTCTTTAGCACAACAAATAAACCAAAATCGAAAAGAGAAATGGAAAAAAATGAAAATTAGGCCTTAGCTAGAAGTCCATGAATAGCAACAACTCTTAAATTCTGTGGTCAAATGGTTTTCCCACAGTGCAGTCCTCAAGCAGTGTCTGTGGGGGGAGAAGACGTGTGAAGGCACCAGGAAAATTTACCTTTATTCTTCTCTCAAATCACATCAAACCCCCTAAAACAAACATAGCAATATTGGTAAGACATTGCATGCATATTCGTACATGTGCTGTTTAGATTTCCAAATGCATTCTATGTTATCATTTTTTACTTTTCTGAAAAAAAAAAAATCTTCCCTAAAGAAGTTGATTAATGAAAATAGCCTGATCCCAAACTCTATTAATAGCACAGGGTGGTGTTTAGAAAGATGGTGAAATTAACACATGAAGAACAGTTAGTACAAAAAAAAAAAATTAGCCTAGTACCAGGCAGAATCTATGGCATTACTCTTTTTAAAAATCATATGCAGGAAGTTTCGTCAAATAAGAACTCTGAAAAATGAGAGCAATTTGATCAACTAATTGGAATGCTTCCATCAATCAAAGTGGCTCCTCTAAGGTCACATACAACTTGGTTGCATTTAAGAAAGAGAAAGGTCTGCAGTTATATATTTTCTTTGATTTACTAACATGTAAAAAAACTTCAGGTTTTTTAAATTAACCCAGGCAGTTGTTGGCATGAGAGATTAGTTTTGCAATTTGATGAGGTGCATTCCACAGCATGTTAAATTAGAATGCCAGACACTAAAGCCCCAAATCTAATTTTCACCCTGGTTTATAAGGTTCTCTTGAAAATTCTATTATCCTAATGCATGCCTCTAATTCTTTAACTCCTATAAAAAAAAAAAAAATCATGTAAATTATAAAGTCAAAAATATTCTGAATTGCCACTGTGGACTATTTAAATTTTATATGTACTGGATCATTGAGCTTAGGTACAAAGATCCAATCTATTTTACCTAAAATTGCAGTTCTTGTAAATTGTAGCAAAATTCTGGATCTAACTATGAATCGTGTAAAATAAAGATTTGCTTGAGCCACTCAATTTGCCTAAATAATAACTACACTTGCTTGTTCTTGGGCAGGTCCTTAAAAACCTAATCAGTATATGGTTCAGAAAGCCAGAGGCTGGAGAGAAATGGAGAAACAGGGAAGGAAAGATAATGGAAAGTGAAAGAGGCTGGTTGATTTCACTGCACCAGTGTTGATAACATGACTTTCACTTACAAAACTGAGCTACTGATGAGAGTGTGAGCACTTCCTGTAACTTTCCCCAGAACACTTTTTACCCAGATCACTAAAGTGCTTGCTCCCTCATCTTCTCAAGTCTTCGCTCACATATCAACGTCTCAGGTCTTCTCTGATCATACTATTTAAACATCTCTCTGTCTAGAGGCCCCACCTATACCCCACCTTGTTCTCCTTCTCCTTCCCTACTTCATTTGTCTCCAGAGCACTTTTCAACATCTAACATTTATTTTAATTATGTCTCTTGTTTATGGTGTGTTTCCTCTTATTAAAATGTAAGCCCAGAAACGTAGAGATAACCTCAATTCTAAATTTCTAGATTGCGTTTACCTTGTTTTGTTAATAGGACATGTTGCTTGATGTTGCTAATTTTTGAACTTTATGAAAATGCTCCAATTTTTGTCTTCTGAGCCTGGCTTTTTATGCTCAACATTGTTTGTGAGATTCAGCTCTGTTGACGGCCGAAGCTACAGTACATTCATGACTTTTCCACTTTTCCATTCTCTTGTCAACAACAATTTTGGTCTTTCCAGGTTTTTGCAAAGCAAGCAGTTCTATTATGAACAATCTTATGTGTAACTGCTGGTACACATGTGCAAGAGTTCTCTATGGGTATAACCAGGAGTGGAATTTCTGGTTCCAGGATAAACAGGTCTTCAGCCTTAAAAGATAACTTCAAGGCTGGGCGCAGTGGCTCACTCCTGTAATCCCAGCACTTTGGGAGGCTGAGGCAGGTGGATCACAAGGTCAGGAGTTCAAGACCAGCCTGGCCAGTATGGTGAAACCCTGTCTCTACTAAAAATACAAAAATTAGCCGGGCGTGCTGGCAGGCATCTGTACTCCCAGCTACTCAGGAGACTGAGGCAGGAGAATCGCTTCAACCTGAGAGTTGGAGGTTGCAGTGAGCCAAGATCATACCACTGCATTCCAGCCTGGGTGACAGAGGGAGACTCTATCTCAGAAAAAAAAAAAAGATAACTTCAAATTATTTCCCAAGTCAGCTCTACCAATTTGTGCTACATAGTAGTGTATAAAAAGTTTCTGTGGATACTCTCTTTGTCCAAACTTAATGTTTTCTGGCTTTCCAATTTTGACCAGTCTGATGAATGTAATGTGATATGTCACTCTGGATTTAAAATGCATTTCTCTAATTATTAATGCGATCAACCATCCTTTCATGTTTAGTGACTATTGGATGTTTTCTATTCTGTAAAATTCTTATTTTTGTGAAATACTTTTCATGTCTTTTTTGCCTGTTCTTCTATTTAGTTGTCTTTTCCTTGCTGATTTTAGGAGTTCTTTCTAAATGCTGTTTATTAATCTTTTATCTGTTGTATTATACAAACATGTTCTCCTATTTTGTGGCTTAATTATTATCCTTTCATCTTCCCCCCTTCCTTGTCATGTTTTCTCCCAGAATATTTATGGATTTGGAAGAGGAGGAGAACCTGTTCATGTCAACTTGATTCGTTACATTATGCAGAAATTCCTGATAGACTCTTCCTTCCTCTTAAATTTTCCCATTCCTGTCATTTTTGGTAGCCTTTCTTAGACAACTTTGCAGAAAAATAGTTAACCCCTCTGGTGTGTGAATTATTCCTTTTATTATTAAATTGGGGAGTAAAATAATTATTTTTATTTCTCCCTTTGAGAACCATTTGGAGTTAAACCAATTTCTAATATTCCTCCATAACCTTAACTAACTCAACACAATGCATAATTTATAGGTAATTTGACAGCTGCTACAATGCTTAGCACATTTTAATGCTATTTGTTTCTTGGAATTATTTGCATAAATGATATTCTAAGAGTCAAAGCTTTCTTTTTGTTCTTATTTTTTCCTTCCCCTAAGCTTTTAATTCTGAATGAAATTCAATATTAAATCTATGAAGATTCTTGTTCCCAGATTAGATCTGGATTCTTGATCAATGATAACGTTTGTAAGAGCAGGGACTCTGTTGATTTTGTCTAACAATATACTCCTGGTACTGGTACCTAGCATCTTATCTGGCACCTAAGAGCTTGCCCAATATATACTTGACTAATGACTTAGGTAAAGTATACAGCCACAAAACTGTCTTTAAGAATCTTAAATATTTACAGTCTATAGACTAATATGTCTATTTCTAGGGATGTATTCTAGGAAGAAAATCTTATCAATGGAGACATATTTCCCTACAAAGATGTTCATGGGATTGTTATTTACAATAAAGTAAATTTGGAAGCAATGAATGTTAAATGACCAACAATAATGAATTTGTTTAAATAATTATGGAACATCCACATAATAGACTGTCATGAAGTCATTAAAACTCACATTGTCAAAGAATATTAGAAACATATACAAAACAGTGTTAAGCGAATAAAATAAAATAGTACTGTATATTTAGTATTATACTAATCTTGGTGTATGGCATTTAGTGAATAAAAAACTGGAAAGAAAAATACCAATATTTTTCAGTAGTTGTCTTTGGTTAGTGAGAACCACCACATCAGACAGATTGGAAGCACCTTGAAATTAGTACCAAGTTGTTTCAGCTATGTATTTCTATAGCTTAGCTCGGTGTTTCTGAATTGTGGTACTCAACAATTAATGAATTAGAATAGAACACTTAAAAATAATCAGAATTCTCAGTCCTTCACGGCCCATTTTCACTAACATGTCATTAGTCATGTATTCTAAAATTTCACGTATCATCTCAAGTTCCTGCTTGCAAAACAGGATGTAGACCATGCCCTCCAAGGGCACTCTGGGGACTGGAAATGGCAGAGGCACCTAAGTGACTTTTCACCATCACCTTTGAATGCCTGCAGACTGTGCTGACAAAGTGTTGTGGAATCTGTGCCTTACCTACCTTGAATTAACTCAACATGCAGCATCCACAGCAGAGTGTGTGTGTGTTTGTTTGATTAGAAAGAAATATTTCCATTCACTTTTGGTGGGCACTAAACATACTGAGCCCAGCAACACTGCCTTCCATCAATTATCTGTGATACCATGGCTACATTTTGGCTACTCAAGGATGATTCGGTGATATGTTCTCACTCTAATTATTTGTATTATTCATTGGCTGCCAATAGCTGATCCTGGATTGACTGTGCGTGACTCCAGCAGTGGTTACTATGGGGCCTGGGCTTCCTGGGATATCCAATTATAGGATCACATGTTGTATTAGTTCATTTTCACACTGCTGATAAAGACATACATGGGCAGTTTATAAAGAAAAAGAGGTTTAATGGACTCATAGTACCACATGGCTGGGGAGGCCTCACAATCATGGCAGAAGGTGGAAGTCACGTCTTACATTGGCGGCAGGCAAGAGAGAGAATAAGGACCAAGCACAAGGGGTTTCCCCTCATAAAACCATCAGATCTCATGAGGTTTATTCACAATCACGAGAACAGAATGGAGGAAACTACCCCCATGATTCAATTCTCTCCCACTGGGTCCCTCCTACAACATGTGGAAATTATAGAAGCTACAATTCAAGATGAGATTTGGTTGGGGACGCAGCCAAACCATGTCACAAGTCCTCTGGCCATGAAAGCCCTAGAGGTCCCCTGGCAGGAATGATGCGGAGGACTTTGGGAAAGTAGGGAAGGTGTTCCTGGTTCCTCAGCAGATGATCACTCTTATCGGTAATCACTCCCAGATAAGATTTTCTAAGGTTGGCTGATATTCCTGTGGTCACTCAGGAAGGAGTTCTCCTTCAGTATTGCAAGTCAAGGAATGGGCATAAACGCAGCAGCAGAGACAAGGGGACCCCACAGACAACAGACAGCACAAGCCACACAGTCTCCTTGATAGAGGTGGTGGTGGTTGTGGTGAGTCCTCTTGAAATCTGGGAGAATAATATCAAGAAGACAAAGCTCTACATCGAGGAGGTGCCCCAAGCCTTCCTCCACCTCAAGGCTACACTTCCAGTGTTTCACTGAGTATGATCTGCCTCTGCCATTCATTTTTCTCCATTAAATTCCCTTTGCCAAGCTCTAACTCCCCCACTCCAAGCCCTTTGTGCTCTCTTGCCTGAGGCAAGCCAGGGGTTTGGACCCAGGGAAACGCTCAAACGCCAAGGGGTAGCCAAGGTATTGTTCCGGGGTCGGGCACTGGAGCCACAGGGTCACCAGGCTTCAGGGACCTCAATAACCAGGAATGTGCAGAAATGCAGAAGCCCTCATTCATTTTCTAAACATCGCATAAGCCTCCTGGGTTTTTCTTTGGCCCCAGGGAAATGAGGGTTCCTTGGCAAAGGTGGAGCTTGAGAGCCCTACCAGCCTGGTAGAATGAGAGCTGAGAATGAGTTCTTGAAATCAAAGTCTGTAACAATTCTATGTGCCATTCCTTTCACAACCCTGTTTGTGGTGCAAAATTCATACCCATTGTACTCACACCCTCCGCGGTTGTGGGGAGTATACCGATAACAAACTTGGGCTTCCCAAAGACTTTAGGGATAAATTCCAAATGACATCGATAAATATGGGAATCAAAGACTCCCATAAAACAAGAAGTTTTTTGTCTTCCAGCAGATAGGTAACAGTGAAGTGTTAGTCTTAGCACTGGTGAAATACCTTCTGTCACTGTCAGCTGCCCTGGTTTTCTGTTGCCCCTAAATGCCACTCATGGTTTTATATTCTACCAAGTGTGCCTCTCTTTACATAATTAACAACTTCTGCAGTGGTTAATGGATGCAGAGAAAGCCCTCTAAGGAGGCAATCTTAATTCATCCCGTGTCTCCTACAGGAAGACACGTGGTTCTATGCCAAGCGTAGACATGACATGATGGGGGATTACATACAGCCTTTATAGAGTAATTTACTAGCAAACTTGGGTGTATATTATTGTAAACTGCTGTATACCATGTGATTACAAGATTAGGAAAGGAGGAGTGAATTGCTAATCTTGTCAGTCCAACTGTTTTCTTCCTTGATAACATTTGTGTTATTACACTTTGGGTGATGAAAGATTGTAATTGGCTGTTGACACTGATTGAAGGAAGGAGACATGGCTTTTTCAAAAAAGAGAATTAATTAGCTTGGTGAGGCGGGGGTAACACAATTCAATCTACAGCTCTCACAGCTGCAAAACAGAAGTGAACTGTCAAAGAGTGTTTTCGTCTTTTTCTTTCCCACCTGTTTTTCTCCTTTTGATGACATCTTTTCCTAGATTTAACACATTTAAAATGGGCCCACCAAAGAAAAAGTGGTGGAGGGGTGGGGGGAGCTGAGGAGACTTCAAATGAAAAAGAAAGAATGTAGCTTTCAGGATTCACAGCAGAAATACTGCAAATGTGTGTGTGTTCCATTTGCATGTGTTTAAGCAACGTTTAAGGAAGACATCATAGACAGATTAAGCTCAGCCAAATCTCTTTATGCCACTCTAGTTGTTTTAAACCAGTAACAAACACCTGAGACCTCATTGCTTGTCTGGCAGTCAGAGAAGGATGATCTAGGTAAGTTACACATCCTGGTTTACTTGGTCGAGTCTCCATGGAGGCTGATTGTATGATTAATGAAAACTTGCTGTCCCACAAGATACAGTGTATGCTTGAACTGCAACCAGTTCAATATGGCACCTTTTCACCCACAAGAAAACCCAGGTCCAAGAGTTAGGAGGTGGACGTGAATGGCTTCTCATTGTTACCCATAATAACCCCTTGCAAAAGTTTTGTTTCTGATCCCCACAACTTCAAGCACTGCTGGTCTAGAAGTTTTAGTTCTCAAGGGGGGACACTGTCACCAATGAGTGCGACAAAGGTTCAGTTGAGGAGAGAGCTGAGACTGCCACATGGTCACATTTGCCTTTTTATGCCCCTGAAGCAGTAGGCAAGAAAAATAATGACTACAGTTGCTGGGGGAAATGATCTTGGTTATCAAGGGGAAACAGAGTTCCTGCTACATCATGCAGATAAGGAATATGTGAAACTCAAAGCATTCCCTGGGTGACTTTCTTAGTACTTATTGTGTCCAGAGGCAAAAGTTAATGACCACCACCAATGTAGGCAGGAAAGGGAATGAAGGTTTTGGTCCTTCCACAAGGTGAAGACCCATGACCAATGGTGGAGCTGGCAGAGGGCAAAGGGAATACAGACTGAGGAGTGGAGTATGGCCTCGCACAATTGCTAAAATGAGGCCTCTAATCCCGCATATCTTACTTTTTGCATTTTTACAAATATATTAATATATTACCATTAGCAAATTGATTTTATATAGGATGTGTGGTTTGCTTTTGATATTTGGCTTTAGGTTTACAGGATTATCAAAGAGGAATGGCCCACTGAACTAGAAATGTATATGGAGACTTAAGGGACTTTGAATCTCCATTTTGGGAAAGAATGATGGCATGTTCATTTGTGTGAGGGATAGTCATGTTAGGGGCCTGCTGTTGCTCTAATTTTTTTGTCTGGAAGTTATACATTATCATTGAATAGTCCACCAAAGGGGTAGACTGCACTGGATTGCTGGTTGCCAAGTCAGCCCTATACATTTCTCCCCTGTAGTAGAGGGGCTGGGAGTCTTGGAATCTACATTTTCCACAATCTTTGCCCGCAGCTTTCTGGGATCTCTCTAATGACAGGTACTCAAGGTGTGGAAGGCGGAAGTGAAGCAGAAGCCATTGGATTGCTCCTCCAGCAAATGGGCTTTTGCAGATGTGCCATTTTATAGTGGCTTCCACTTGTTTTCCTTGACAATTTCCTTCAATGACGGACCCAGCCCCAATGTGCCTATCTCCAGTGAAAAATAAACCATTAGATTAATGGACTTGTTTGAGTTTCTATTATATGCAATTAAACATAATCCTGATAAAATCTATATAAAAGAGATGACAGATAATGTTCATTTTCTGACAAAATCATGTATCCAAACACATCTGTAGAGACAAATGTTTTCTAGAACAAAAAATTGAGCCATATTATAACATTGATCCTTTTTGAATGAGTGATATTAGGCAATCCAGTGGATAACGGCTAACATATTAAACTCCATTTGTGTCAAAGATACTGAATCACTGAAAATAAAAACTCTTGTAATGATCCTCGTAGAATGGTTGAAGGTTCATTCTCAAAGGATAATTCAGGGATGGCATTTTTTCAAGTAGATGAGATAACTGAATCTAAATGTTTTCTGGGGCCAAACTTGGAGAAACTGAAAGACTAGTTAACATACACATGAAACATCCTACAAATTACAGCTACTTAAGTAGCATTCATTGATACTTTGATTTAATTACCTTTTTATATTCTGTATATTTATTATTGCTGATTAACCTGAAAGTGATGCTATAGATACCAGAGAAAATGGGTACATTTTGATGTGAACCTTTGAGAAGCAGGATGGTTTCAGAGTCCTGTTTTGCTGCTAACTTCCTGGGTTTTATTTTCTTCTTGCTGGTTGATATGGCTTGGCTCTGTGTTCCTACCCAGTTGCATGTTAAACTGTAATTCCCATATGTCAGGGGAGGGGCCTGGTGAGGGGTGACTAGATCATGGGAGTGGATTTCCCCTTTGATGTTCTCTTGATAGTGAATGAGTTCTCACGTGATCTGATGGTTTGAAAGTGTGAGGCACTTCCCCCTTCGCTCTCTCTCCTGCCACCTTGTGAAAAAGGTGCTTGCTTCCCCTTGGCCTTCTGCCATGACTGTAAGTTTCCTGAAGCCTCCCAGTCATGCTTCCTGTTAAGCCTGTTAAGCCAGTGAAACTCAGTCAATGAAACCTCTTTCCTTCATGAAGTACCCAGTCTCAGGTAGTCCTTTACAGCAGTGTGAGAAAAGACGACTAATACCCTTGTACTACAGAACAGATCATAAGTTCTTAGAGAGGAAACAGGATGTGAATTCAGACACATGATGACACGATAACAGACTCAAAACTTATTGGTGACATTTAGCATATAAATATCTACACCAAGCAGGGACACACAGGGCAAAGGGAGACGGTACAGTCTCATTACTGAGATTTTAGAGGTGCCGTAATGCAGGGATTTAACAGTATGAATTCTGAAATCAGATTTCATAGGCTTAAATCCCAGCTCCAAAATATAAGAGTAACTGAGGCACGTTAGGTCTCTCATCTGAGCCTCAGATTCCTTATCTGTAAAATGAGGATAATTTTCTTCTTTCAATGGTTTTTCATGAAGACTAAATAAATTGATATAAGTGCCTCACACGTAGTAAATATATGTTTACTATTATTACTATGTCACTCCATTTAATTGTGGGAATGAAACCTATTATTTTAACAATGCTAAAGATTCTGGGAAATCAATACAGATTTATGGCCTTCTTGAAAGGAGTGTTTCATGCAGTAAACTTCATTCAAATCTATTACAGGAAATAATAAAACTCCAGTAATTATAATCATAAGCTCCCTTGGCTTTAGAATGCATCTGTATATCACGGAGTCACATGTAAAAATTGACACATATGCTAATTCCTTGAAGTGCTGATTAAGAAGCAGTCAGATACTAAAATAATTTTAATGATGAGATTTTATTAATTTGAAGATAAAGAACATTACTGAAAAGCTCTATTGACAAACACTTGTGTAGCCAGATGTGCTTTTTTTTTCCTTTTAAAGAAAAATTTTGACATAAACATACATCCCATTCATTGATATGTATTCATTTCTTATAGCTGCTTGCTATGGTTTGGCTGTGTCCCCACCCAAATCTCATCTTGAATTATAATAATCCCCACCTGTCAAGTGCAGGACTAAGTGGAGATAATTAAATCATGAACACGTTCCCTCATGCTGTTCTCATGATAGTTCTCACGAGATCTGATGGTTTTATAAGTGTTTGGCATTTCCCCTGCTTGTACTTCTTCTTCCTGCCACCATGTGAAAAAAGATGTGTTTGCTTCCCCTTCCGCCATGATTGTAAGTTTCCTGAGGCGTCCTCAGCCATGTGGAACTGTGAGTCAGTTAAACCTCTTTTCTTTATAAATTATCCAGGCTTGGTTATGTCTTTATTAGCAGCATGAGAATGAACTAATGCACTGCTTGAATGCTAAATGTAAGACAAAGAAATTGGGTCTTTGCTGACACTCACTTATGTGCTTGGAGCCTTTATTAATGAGGGACACTCAGCCTGAGATGCCACTGCATTATCTACAACTGTTTTGCTGCTGGCACCAGAATCACAGAGTTCTGTGTAGAAGGCTGCTCCACTAATGAGATGATACAGTTTGCTAAACAGTTGACCTAAACCATAATTTAGTCCCCCAGAAGGTTCTTTACCTTTTTGTAGACTTGTGGTTCATAACATCTTAGAGTTCAACACACTCTAAGGCCTAAATGACTTGAGGGTGAAAAGGCTTCAGAAGCAGTGACACCATTCCTGCGAGAAATGACAAGCCCAGGGCTGTTCAAGAACATCTAGCCCTGTCCTGATAGAAATGTACTGCCGTTTTTAAGCACATGAATTTTAATTATGCTATATTTGGTGCAAAACTTCTCATTTTCCTTTTTGTGTTCTGTACCTGAGGGCTGCTGCATAACATGATTAAAAATAGGCTGGGTATGGTAAACTCCTTTGAGAGCTGCTTCCCAGTTGAGGTTTATTTAAAAGCAACATGTCAAAGACAAAGAGAGCTGGTCACTGCAGCTTACAAAAGTCAGTGTGTTTCTATTAAGGCAAAGAAGTTTTGAGAGATCTGCTATAGAACGTGCATGCTACAAACCTCTAAAACTTCCAAAAGTAGGCTGATCCTCTTTCAACTACCTTCTGATGCAGAAACCGGCCTGAGAAGTGGTTTATTACTGATCCAGCTGCGAGGCATTAGGAAGACAGGTTGCTGACAGTTGTTTGTAGTAAAATATGCCACCGCCACTCCACAAGGTAAAAATTGGAGAGCTTTTGAAATTGCACACAAGCACTTCAAAGGTAATGGTGATTGGAAACACCTGCAAGAAATTTATCACTTTTATTAAGAAACAATGATGGTACAATTCAAGATAAACCCAGATGTCTGAAGAGTTATTTCAGAAGGTGAAAAAAACAGCTCTAAGAAATAATGGCAAAAAGACTCATTCCGTTTGGCAAAACATTTTATTCATAAAATCTCCCTTTCCTCCTTAACTCTCTCTCAAACAACTCTTAAGGCTGGAAGCCGATGTTTGATATTTACACAGCTCAAAATCTGAATACCCACTAATGTCTTGTAGCTGTTCTGCATGTACTCTGCTGCTTTCTACTCCCTCCTACCCCACCTTTGTTCTTAAAACCTAATGGTAATACTGAATGAAGAGCTCAGACGGGATGAATAAAACCCCCGCCATCCCTCCCCGCCACATAATTTGTTAGGAAATCCTACTTCTAAAATCATCCTCTTTTTTCAGAGAATGAGGCCATTCTCTGGAATGAAAGCAACTGGCACAGAAATGACTGGCAATCACAAGCGATACACAAGGCATTTTTATTGCGCTGGGGAAAAACCACTACTGCTCTCTTTGGTTCACAAGAGTTTTCTATACATTTCAATATTCAGTAAGTCAATGTGCCAAAGGAATTATTCCAACTTCTTTCCCAGAAGGTATTAGCATTTCTGCTTTTCTTTTTTCACCTCTCTCTGGCTCCCTTGTGACTTGCCTCACTTGATTAAAATTGACAAATTTTGGTAGGATGGTTAGCAATGTTAAGTAGGTAAGGCTCAGGGGAGATGTCTCAGTATGACACCGAGAACGGACTGACAGTGATCTCCAGGCATCAGTATCAGCCACCGCAAGAGCTAACTGTACCAGCTACAGAGATGTAAGGGTGTGATGGTCACCACAGCCAGCCTACTTCAAAACCTTTTAAGAATCTTTAATGTTCTAATAGGGATCTCCTTGTACTTTCTTCCTGAGCATCAACTACGTAAGGTGCTATAACTCCCCTCCAGGCAATCCAGAGAGCCAGAAGTGAGGCAGCAGGCTGCATGCTGAGCAACTGCTGGCGTGCATCCTCCTAAGAGTAGTTCTTCTTTCTTTTGCTCGGAATGTTAGGAAGGTTTCCCCTTATTTGCTTTCTTGCCAGCCAGTTGATGAAGAGTGGGAACAGGTATCAGGAACCCTCAGGTTTCCCAGAAACTTGAGGGAAGAATAGATCTTGGCAAGCATTCATTTATTCATGTAATATAAGCCGGACATTATGCCAGGTGCTGGCAATACAGAAATGAATAAGACATGATCCCTGGCCCCTTCCATCCCTGAAATGTCTACTAGGAAGAAGCTGCTGGAAAAAGACAATGCGCTACAAAGCCAGGGGGGCTCAGTCTCCCACCCCAGCTTGGTACATATTGAACACATTTGAGGCTTAGGTTCTCTTACCTACAAATATTGTTTAGACGCATTTTCAAATGTCACACCAATCAATAATAAGGAATGGATTTTATTGACATTGACAGTTCTTTCAACCTTAAGAGTAAACTGCCACAGGTAAGATTCAATCACATTTTTCAGGAGAAAGCTATTGAGACCAAAAGGCTTTGGTTATCTTATAAGGGTGGAACAACTTATAGTGCTATTTACTCCAGGCAAAGAGAAATAAAACACAAGAAACTTAGGATCTTGATTTCAACATGGTTCTCCTCCATGTGCATTTCCCTATCTACTGAGGTCAATGCCAACTGGTCCACCAGTGAACATGTCCACCAGCCCAGAGCTTACTCACTGGTTTACAATTATTTCTGACCTAATGTTTTTTACTTTCTCCCTTTATAGGTATCTGGCACAGTTGAGTAAGCCAGTTAATGGAAGGGTAAACATAGCAAAATAAAAAAAGTATTGTTTCCCAAATAGACAGGGGAATGGTGGTAGAGATTCTCATGTAGAGAAGGGGATGATGGGAGAGATTCTCAGCTCCACTTTGGGCTGTAAAATAATAAACAAACATTTCTACCTTAACCCTTCAAGTTCATCTTTATCTACAGATATGGCATTCACACTCTGCCAGATATTCTCACTATCATAAATGTACCCTCCTCAATATCAATGCTTATAAGAATGTATAACAAAATGCATGCTGTGCAGATACAAATACTCTGTAAAAATCCACAAAAACATCCAGAGGCCCCAAAGAATAGAGGCATAAACAGATGTAAGATGATAGGTCTTTCTTAGCAGAAAACACTGCAAGTGAAGAAACTGCAGTGAAGAAACTGGAGTGAAGGAAGTAGGGGAAGGAGTTCAGAAGTGAAACAGAGGAAAGGTGCTCATGAGACGACTGCAAGATATTTATCAGAATCCTTTAAAAACATCACGTCATCTTCCCAGAACAATAGAAGAGGTTTATTCTGGGTGGCACAGATCAATTCAGCTTTCATGATCTTCCTCTGTAGCACTGACCAAATTAAGATACTGCAGCGTTTCATTGTGGTTAACTGGATGCAAAGGAGGACAAAACTAAAACAAAACCAAGTATTTGGATTTTATCTAAATACTTTAGAACTTGATATAAACGTATCAAGTACATTAATGGTTGTTTTAGTTGGACAAAAAAGAAAACAAAGAATCAAAAATAAATTACTAATCAACATGGAAAAGATAACATTTCTAATATGACAATAGAGTTTTGGCAAAAGATATGTAGACATTAAGCTAAGACAATTCAAATATCTACCATCTTCTGTTCCCTTGTCTGTTACACTGCCAAGCTGTTCAGCAGGCACACAGGTGCACATACACTGTATTTTCTGGCTAGTGTCCTTTGCTATTTGATCTTTGCTCTAGCATAGAGTTTTGCATGTCTTAAAGACTAAACTCTTTGTAAACAAACTACATCCTCATCTCTGAAGCACAAAATTACACGGTCTTGACCCAGAGAAAGAGGAGAGATATTTACTTGACATTTTGCTTCCAGTTAGGTATAAGTCTGATCTTCTACAAAATAGTTTATTTGTCCTTTTAATAAAGGTTGAAAAAATGTCCACCCTGGATTGAAAAATCAGTTAACCAAGGGGAATATTTTTTTAAGAGCAGTTTTAAAAAGTATTAACTGTTGTCTGTTAGACATATTTCCTTATATCCAGCTACTAGAGAGAAAAACCAGTTCCCAGGGCATTTCGGGGTTTCTGCTTCTATATGTGGTCATCTTGTATGAGTGCTCTAATCTATTCTCTGTGCATATATAGCCCCCTATTCATAAAACTGGCTGAGGTATTCACGCTGAGATGAACACACATGCTCTAAAACCTAATTGACCAAGAAGCTAAAATCTAATTGACCCAAGTACTGTCTGCGTACATCAACCCATACCCAATAATGAAAACTTGTAATGTTTTCATCAACATAAAATGGGTGATATTATGTTATGTAAGGCTGTATCCTATTAAGAGTTCAGAGACTCCAGATGTGTAGCAATCAAATCGCCTCTAGGGACAGGTTCTTCTATTAAGTGATAAGAAAAGTAGCTTTTGTTGCTTTTAAGAGGTTAACATTTGGATATTTCTAGCACCATCAATTCTGAGGAACTCCACATATTTCAAAGCAAGTGGCTTTTGATTCTATGAATGGGTTCACATCTAATTCAACATCTTTCAGAAGAGCCCATTACTGGCTCTAGAAAGCTGTCAATATCCAGAACAACAAATGACTCTATAAACTCAGTGATTTAGGTGGAGAAATAATATTCGTATTTTCAGTAACAAAAACCCGAGGCAGCTTAAGTGACTTCTTCTCCAAGCGACCTGGTGGCTCTTGGACATTTATCTTCACTGCCGTTGCTCAAATCCATCAAAGAATAGCTCTGGACAGTAGAATAAACATAACACACCAAGGAATGAGCCCAGAAGACCTGGAGAGCCATGTCTCAGTTTAAGAACACAATGTGCACACCACACACAAAAATGTCTTTGTCTATAGGCGAAAAGAGAAGTGGTCAGTGAGTTCAGCTGCTTCCGGAGGAGCATGTACTAGTATGTAAGGTCCCAGCTGAGTGAAGAAAGGGATAGAAAGTGCAGCCACTTCTGTGCCCGTCAGTCACAAACTATACAAGAGCACACACAAGCTACACATATTACAGCAACAGCTTTCCTCCTACTCAAGACTGTCCCATGAGAAGAAAACTGGACCTCTGAAATGATTAGTAAAGAGAGGCACGTTTCCACAAAGAACAAAGCACATCCAACTGTCCTCAATACCCATGGAGAATGGTAAGATACCTTATAGGATAAAAAGATAACTTTCAATTGTAGTTGAGGTTTGACCTGATTTACACATCACACCCACTATATATCTTTGTCTATGCAAAGACACTATCAGAGTCGTCAGGTGACTCTGACTGGTGGTGACTCTATCAGAGTCGTCAGGCAGAAGGGAATCTCCTGGTGGTGAAACTTTATCCTCGCACCCGGGACCCACCCTTCTGCCCTGTGAGTGCCTGGCTGGGCCAGCAGGGGCAGCCATGGCTCTCGCGGTGATGAATAGGGCCAGCTGCTGCCGGGCCATCCTGCTGTCACCACCGTGATGGGCTAGGTAAAGGGCTTCCTGGGCTCCCAGTCTGTAACAACCTTCCTTCCTTATTAGCACTGTGCCTGCTGTGAGATGTGCTACACAGCTGCCTTAATCACAGAAAGCAACGTATAGAAGCAGCATCTGACTTTCGCAGAGGAAGAGAAAAAAAAAAGCAAAATGTGGGAAAGAAGAGTCCCACCAGTCTTGCTCCCGTGTTACTGGGACTTGGCTCATGGGAACATCTGTTTCCTTTCCAACCTGCTGGAGAAAGTCCAGCCCTGCTGTTACTGGTGCCTGCAGCGTCTGACTGCGAGCTGCTGCTGAGGAAGGGAAAGGTGATGGGAGACAAAAGGGATGAGGCCACAGGACGACAATGGCTGCTGTGGCAGGGATGCATGAGAACAGCAACAGAAGGGACGATCGTTTCCAAGACCATGGACAGCAAGCCAGTAGTTCTGGGGACTCAGAATTCAATAAACAAGAATAATACTGAATATTTTGGTAAACAAAACAGAAATAAATGCATGGGCTGTTCAACAGTCCAGAACTGTTCCTTTTTCTACTTTAGGGCTGAGGGGTTTCTACTGACTCTACGTGTGTTGGTCTGTGTCGCCATGAGCAAGGTGAGAAGTCCCGTCCTCCTGAAGACTTCTTGTCGCACAGCCGGGTAGCTCGGCGTTAACAAAAGCGAATCGGTGGTCAGACCTTCACTGGGTCCCTCCCTCACGACGACACTGTTCTAATACTGCAGGCAGGCCTCAGTTCTGCTTGCTGTCCTTCTGAGGCTCACTTTTTGTGGTCCCTAGGTTGTTCCACACCTCTGTGTACATTAAGGTCCCAATGAAGACAAACAAGGTGCCCAACCAGTGCCACAGGGTGAAGGGGTTCCGGAAGTACAAGATGGAAAAGATGAGGCTCACAAATTTGCGTAGGGTCACGACGAGTGTGACAGTGAGGGAGGCACACTCCGTTGTGAGGATGAACACACCCCGGATGCACACATACCTGGAGGAGAGGAGTCAAGGTAGTTTTCTGTAGACTGTACTTGGGGGATCCGTGGGAGAACCTTCTGGCATGGTCCCCAGCTTAACTTCTCTAGTTCTAAGAAAACATGAAGGTCTGCTACATCAGCTCTGAGGCTCCTCCTGGGGAGAACCTGCAGAACTCCTGCCGTTCCATTTGTGGGTCCCAATTCGAAACTACCTAAAAACCCTCCTAATTCTTATGTTGGAGTCTTCCTAGAGTTATAATGACAGGCACCTCCAAGGTAATGACAGAGGGTAACTGGGAGTGTTCATAAGGGTGATCCCATTCACCTTTATTTATCTTGCCTCCAGCCCTTCTATCCCCTCCTCCAGAAGGGAACTCTATGGCAAATATAGGAGCTGACTTCAGAGGAATGAGGTCAATCTTGATTCGTTTCACTATTTCAAATACAACATAATTTTTATAATGAATGTAAAGTCATTCAAAATAACCATTTAAAAGAACAAAAACTTTTTTTTTTTTTGTTTTGACACAGGGTCTTGTTCTGTTGCCCAGAGTACAGTGGAATGATCAAGCTCACTGCAGCCTTGATCTCCGACCTGAGCGATCCTCCCATCTCAGCCTCCTAAGTAGCTGGTAATTTAAAAATTTCTTTCAGGACGTTGTGGCAGCTTGTCCTGGAAGTATCTCAGAATACCCAAAAAATCCCAGGTAGGAATCACAGATGATTCATGCTGTACAGTAGTTTCTTGTTTGTTTGTTTTGAGACAGAGTCTCACTCTGTCATCCAGGCTGGAGTGCAATGGGACGATTTCGGCTCACTGCAACCTCCGCCTCCCGGGTTCAAGCAATTCTCTTGCCTCAGCCTCTGGAGTAACTGGAATTCAGGCACTCATCATCACGCCTGCCTAATTTTTATATTTTTGTAGAGATGAGGTTTCACCATGTTGGTCACGCTGGTCTCAAACTCCTGACCTCAGGTGATTCGCCCACCTTGGCTTCCCAAAGTGCTGGGAGTATAGGCATGAGCCACTGTGCCCGCCACTACCAATCAACAGACTCCTACACTTCCACTCAGAGCCCTCCCACTGCCCTATGCCTTACTGACCCACCTGCACCACTAACATCTCTTCTGCCCTCTACAAGGAGTTCCCTGAATGGATTTGTCTTCAGCTTACTGCAGAATAAATCCAGCAAAAATCAGATTCATTTCAACACACCGTTAGAAGAATGACCATTCCTACACCAAAAGAACCTGAAGATGACACAAAGGTGACGGCGGAGTCCAAAGGATACTGAGTGATGACGTTCATGAGGAGGTAAAACCACATGATGGGCAGAGTCACTCCGATGACTGGAACTTCATATAACTCTGCAGAGATTACGAGAGGATATAGCCACATCACTTTTTCACAGCTGAATTTTTCATACTTTTAACAGGGTAATACAGATGGAACCTAATAAGAACAGCAACACTGTTTTCCTTGCAAACGGAACTGGACCACACATCACTTTACCTGCCTTGACTCCAGTCTACATCAGCCACAAAAATCATTACAGTGGTTTCTTAAAACAAATAATTGTTTTAATTTTTAAGTAAATGCTTTACTATTTGCCTGAATAGCACCTAACTTTACAAAGAAAGACTGTGAAGCACAGAAAAGTTCAAAATGATACGGCCTTAACTGGCAATCGACACAAGAGGAAAGGCAGCTAGTAACTACATACTGTTTGGAAGTATGTTCGATCATACTAGTAATTACAGAATTCCGAAGTAAGACTGTACCATTTTATAGCTACTAAAGTAGCAAATTCAAAATTTATTTATTTATTTGTCTTTTTGAGACAGAGTCTCACTCTGTCATCCAGGCTGGAGTGCAGTGGTGTGATCTCAGCTGACTGCAACCTCTGCCTCATAAGTTCAAGTGATTCTTGTGCCTCAGCCTCCCAAGTAGCTGGGACTACAGACACGTGCCACCACACTTGGCTAATTTTTGTACTGTTAGTACAGGCAGGGTTTCAACATGTTGGCCAGGCTGGTCTTGAAGTCCTGACTTCAAGTAATCTGCCTGCCTCAGCCTCCCAAAGTGCTGGGATTACAGGCTTGAGCTACCATGCCCGGCCAATTCAAAATTTATAAATAATATCTTACTATGGCAAGGTAGAATAGAACTGGCAACCATAGGTTCGTGGCAGTGTAACTTGGTGTCATACTTTAAAAAATCAATTTCATAATCCTTATTGAGGGTATATAAAGTATTCCTACCCATCCTTCAGAATTCATCCTAGATAATTCAAAAGAAAAAGGTTCTGCATTAATTAAAGTACGATACATAATAAAGAATAACTCTGAATCAAAATCAACCAAATGCCCAATGATGGTGCAATGGCTATATAAACAAAGGAACTTCCATTAGAGGAGACACTGTATGACTGATAAAAACAAAAATCATAGAGATTATACTGTCACATAAAAAAACTCAGAAAAAAAGTAAAAACAAATATAAAATTATATCCACACAAGGATTACAGCTATGTAAGAATCTCTATAAACAGACATGGTCTAGAAGAAAACCAATAAAAATAAAATTAGCAGATGTCTAGGTTGATGGAACTAGACATCTGTGAATAACTTTAGATATATTCTTATGTTAATTTCAGGCCAGGAGTAGTGGCTCATGCCTGTAATCTTAGCACTTTGGGAGGCCAAGGCAGGAGGATCCCTTGGGCCCAGGAGTTTGAGACCAGCTTGGGCAACAGTCTTGTCTCTATTAAAGTACACATAACGGCCAGGCACGGTGGCTCATGCCTATAATCCCAGCACTTTGAGAGGCCAAGGCAGGTAGTTCACGAGGTCAAGATATCGAGACCATCCTGGCCTACATGGTGAAACCCCATCCTACTAAAAACACAAAAATTAGCTGGGCATGGTGGCACGTGCCTGTAGTCCCAGCTACCTGGGAGGCTAAGGCAGGAGAATCACTTGAACCTGGGAGGCAGAGGTTGCAGTGAGCCAGGATTGCGCCACTGCACTCCAGCCTGGTGACAAGGCGAGACTCTGTCTCAAAAAAAAAAAAAACAAAAAAACAAAAAACAAACAGAAACCAAAAATCACACACTCTCTCTCTCTCTCTCTAGTTTATGTTAGCTTTATATAATGACATTTGCACAGTAAATTTGTGGGAAGAAATAAAATATCTAAGATGAAAGATAATAAGGACATAGGAATCCTCAAAGGGTCAGTTTTTTTGTATTGCTAAATTATTTTCAGGTTTTGAATTATACAGCATAATTTAAGAAGTTCTGATACAGTGATGCTGAGATCTGGTAAGAAATAAACAATAATTTTCTTTCGCCAAAAAATATCATTCATACACACACAGACACACACACACACAGACACACACATACACACACACACACAAAGACTAATTTTTGAAACTTGGTTCTGGATCAGTGGGCAATGCCAATAATCTGGTATTCTTTTGCCTTTGATATACTTAGCAAGTATACCAAAAAATAACAAAGGTGATTACTAACTTCAGGGATACACTGTATCTTTGAAGGAAAGAGACAATGAGTATCACTTGAAATATTTTGATGGATATTTAGCTCTCTGGAAAAAATTCACGAATCTTAGACAATCTCAAGAAAAGCAAGAGGAGGAAAATGTATCTTTAACTTGGAAATGATTCTGAAGAAGGTAGATTCTGTAAAACATTTTATCATAAATACCTAGCTCTGTGACTTTTAGAAGCAGCATTCTAATAACTAAATCAAGTGCATGGAATTTGACATTTTTATTTCAACAGCCCTTTGCTATGTGAGGCTTCTCAGAGATCTTAAAAACTGTTGTATTAATATGAAGAAATGATTATTTGAGTAATTCAGAGCCTTACAAACTTTCTTACACACTACCTTCATCACATTTTTGGGGAGTGGGGCAAACGGGAGAGGCAACACTATAAATGCAGAGAATAGCCATAACTTCACAACTCAAGCTCACATAGCAAACAAATGTTTACTGAGCACCTACTGCCATTCTACAAAATGTACTTAAGCATTCGAGGTGTGTGCAACATAAAGCCTTGATTTTAAAAATGTTTATTTGTTCCTTGTGTGTTCAATTTGTCTATATAATACTCTGTTAGTAGATAATCAGCTCATGTAAGTGATCCCTTTCAAGTTAACTGACAATCTATAGCTAATTTATTAACTTGACATTTTAAAAAGTAATAGCTAACTTACATTAGATGCTTGAAACTAATTTTGCTTATTCATCTGCTGCCTAGCTCATCTGTAAGTAGGAGAAAACCCTTGTCATCATTGAGCGCCCCTCTTGCTCAGCTCCATGGCAGCTTGGGCTGGATCTGTGAGCAGCTCTGCCTTTCATGGCAGAGAAGGATAAACAGCAGTTGAGAGAGCTGGATGGCTGCCCAACTTCGCAGAGCTCCAATCTCTGCAGTGTGATATGAGTATTCATTTGCATTCTCAAAACATCAAATATTTCACATTCAAATGCAAACACACAAATTCCAAAGCAAAACAGAAAACTCAAAGATATTCTTTTACTTCATTTGTAAATAATTGAGAAACCCCTGTAAAAGCTTTTGCTGCTGCAATGACTGGAATGTGAATGGAGACGTTTTCAAAAGGAACATATGATCTGAGTAAGATCATGAAAAAGGCCATGGTCAAGTCAAGAGTCAAACTGAGACTCTGCCTCAGAAACTGTCAGGTAATTCTACTGTCTAACCCCAAACTCACCAGACTTATTGAATAGAACTGCATGGTCATAAATATCAGAGGCCAAGAAGACGAAACCAGGAAGTGGAAGGGCGTGCTATGGAAAGAAACAGGTCACATAAATATAAGTGCCAAAACGTTACAGAATAACTAGAGTAGCTTTGCAATGATTAAAAGTTGTATGTGTTGTTTGACAAGCAATATAAATAAAAGCAAGTTAGACTTAAGTTAAATGTATACAGTGCTTCTTGACCACTTCACATCGTATGACAGGACATCAACTCTCAAATTATGGTTCTTGCCCTTATAGGGTCTGAGGGTCATCACAGACAAAGCAAACAATGGAGCCAGCATCCTTTCCTCAACAATAGGGAATGGAGACACTGAAGCACATAGTCATTCTGCACAAAAGAATTTGCTAAATGTACAGACACAATTTAATTCACTTCGATTGACAGTGATCATCTCACGTAGTGAACTGTGGCTCAGAACCCACGAGAGCATCCCATCGAAACTGCTTCAGTCTGTGGGTCTGAGAGCCAACTACCAATAATACACCTTAACTATATCAGAAGAATGGTGTAGTTCACTTGAAGTAACATTTTACAACTTAGGAATTTTCATGTTCAAGAAGTTGCTTACATTATAAAACAAAGCCTCCTTGGAGTGTTTCCCAAATCGTTTGTAGAGAGTCTCTTGGAATATACCCATCCTTGCTGACATCAGGAGAGCAAAAGTCAGTGCCCCAATACCTAGAAAACAAACATCAGCTTACAAGATGCCTGCATTTGTTCATTTCCAGATGTTTTTCTTGAAGAACATTGTTGTTTAATGTCTTGCAAATATTGCAAACTAATTGTAGAACATATACAAAATTGTAAAAAGAAAGAAAAATATGTTATTACCATCTAGTCTTTTACAGCTTTCTACATCTCCTTATATATTCATTTGTGTAAATTTTTTACACTAAGACAGGATCGGATGGCATATGGAATTTTACATCTTGCTCTCTTCATGAGCTTTCGCCTAGACTTTTCCTTCAAATCAGTCATTAAATTTTTTTCAAAAGAATGCTTTTAATGACTATCATATGGACATACCATACTTAAATGTCTTATGAGAATGGTTATTGCCAGTTATTTCATTATTAAAATCAATGTACATCCTTGTATACCAATCTTTAAACAAATGTTGATATGTTTTAGGATAAACTCTCGTAAGTGCAATTACTGACTCAAAGGCTGTGGACATTTGAAAAAATACAATACACAATATTTTTCCATAAACGTTGTGTCCATTTATACCCAAACTATTTATTTTGTTTTTATTTTTATTTATTCTTAAATTTTTTAAAATTTATTTATTTAACTTTAGGTGCATACTATATCTGGCATTTACCCCCATGTTATCCCTCCCCACCCTCCCCTCCCTCCCCACCTCCTGCTGTCTCTCCCCTACCCACCCCCGAACTGCCTCTAGTGTGTGATGTTCCTCTGCCTGAGTCCATGTGTTCTCATTGTTCAACACCCTCCTATGAGTGAGAACATGCGGTGAGAACTATCATATAAAAATAGTTGTCTTACTGTACTCTCAGCAGCAATGAGATAACCACTTATCTTGCTGATATGACAGGCCAACATAAAAAGGTATTACATTTGGGTTTCAATTTGCATTTCTTTGATCACTAGACTAATGAGCCTGAACCTAAAATTGTTGGGCATTACTATGTCCCCCATGGACTATATGTACATACACTTTGCAAATTTTTCTTATTGGGTATTTTTCTAATAGCTCATAAGGATCTTTCTATGTTACAAACAGCAACATTAAGAGATAAAGTTTCAAAGCCAAGAAGCAAGGAGAACACAGTTCTTTCAACGGTATTTCTCTTCCACTTGGTCAGTTTCAATTTGTTATCGTTATCACTGAAAGCTCCTAGAATGAGTCTCACCTCCACATCAAACAACATGAGAACAAAGCTCTATAGGAGTTGCCTATTTAATTCCACAAAGAGATCCCTGTGTTTTAAAAAATTCTCCAGGAGATTCTGATGATCAGCCAGGTTTGGGAATACCGCCATGTGAAACAGCTAACCTCTGAAGAAAATAAGGCTTTAGAAATGAGTCCCTTGGAAATTTAAAGAGTCAGTTGCTCTAACATGCCCTGCAGAAGCTTCAACTCGGCAGACAGATTGTGATGAGACGGATGATGTTCAAAGAGTGTGATGGGCAAGTAGACACACACTTTTCTTTCTATACCAGTGGCAACCAAGAAAAACATGGATCCATGTTGTAGAACATACTGCCACGAATGCGGGCATTTTCCTTTTTTCATTTCTTGAATAAGGCTTGGAGATATATGATCCCAGGTGCCTCTCTTCCATGGCAAAATTTGTTTAGCTGAAGCTTCTTGCCAAGAAACATGTCTCTTAGGAGAAAACTCAGCAAACACAACTACAGAGGCAATTAGCTTTATTACAATTATTGTACTTGCCTAGTAACCACCACACAAATGCCTGGAATCCATCATTCTCACTCAAGCTGGACTGGGAAGTCTAGGAAATAAGAAAATAAACTAGGTACAGAGAGCAGAACTACACACAAGGTGCCGACATACAAGGGAAACATTTATATTACCCATTTCCCTCCCTTCTTCTCTTTCAGAATCTCTGTATTACATAAGAATTTGAATTTTATTAATTGCCTGGTAACTGGGCCCCAACAGCAAGTAGTGAACATAAAATGATTTGTGAGCTTCTTACCACTTGCTTTGCTGACATAAAAGTGCAAATAAATATCCCCACAGACACCAGGGCGATGGAGGTATATTTGAATATACTGTATCTGCAAAAAAATAAGAAAAACACCTTAGGAAGGCACAGATATGAATTTCCAAGTGATATTTACAGTCAGATGGTGCATGAAAGTACAAATCACTAAAATATGACAGACAGGATTAGTTTCCAGCAGAGTCCACAGAAATATGTATATGAATAAATCAGGATACTAACTGGTTTCTAACCAACACTTTTCCTTGGTAGTGTTCAGTCTGTTTCCAACACTTTGTTGACCAATCAATTACTTCACCAGGAAACAAAAACAGAAACAGACCAGGGGTGATAGTTGCATTCTGCTCTCAAGAGTCCAGACGAAAGCCTGACCCAGTCCTTACTAGGATCTACTGCTTTTCCTGTCTTTAGGATGTCCACATCTGTGTCCTAAGACACACTATGCAAGTGGAAGAACAGGCTATCAAGTGCAAGTAGCAGGATTCAATACTCAGAAAATAATCCAGTCATCCATTCTCTGGGGGGAGGCTTATTTTTTTAAAATCTCTGAATGATTTAATGTTGTTTTAAAATGTTGGCATAGTTGGATAAGGGGAAGGATATTCAGTTTATAGAACTATAGGCAGTAATAACAGCAGCATTTCACATTAACTAGTATCATTAGCACCCTCTCAGATTCTTGGTGATCAAGCAAAAGGCCTCAGGCAAGGATTAAAAGAAATTAAACCAAGAAGATAAACCATCCGAGGTTTTTCTACTCAAATACATAGTATTGTTCTGGTCACAGTATCTCATAGAAGGCCTGTAGAACTAGGTAATAAGCAGAGAAAGGAACTGAAAGGGCCAAGAGGACCATGTTGGAGAGAGGTCGGGGAGGAAGCCGGTGCGAGCAAGGGTACAGTGAAAAATAATGAACCTCTTCAGTCTGGAAAGATCATGCTGAAGAGGCTTACAACTCAGGCCACGAAAAAAAAATAATGAAAGGCATGAGTAAGGTGAATATAGATTTGAATTTCAAATCCTGGAATGAGGAGCACACTATGAACTTGAGGGGCTTCTACCCAAGATAAAAGGAGATACGAAGTTACTAATTCACTCTACTGGAAAGTTATGGAAATTCCTGATCTATGGGAAAAAGATATGTACAGAAAAGAGAGTCAAAAGGCTTCGACAGATGCAAGACAACAGACTCCAAACAAGTTCTTAAGGGCAACAGATGCTTGAGAAAGACTCCTAACATTTTGGGGCAATATCTGGAGAATACAATTCCTCTTTTAATATTTTCTTTTGTATCCTTGTTATGAGACAGAATCAAAGGTTGGGAAAGACCACAGGCCTGTCTCAAGGTGAATTCTACACTACAAGAAGTATGGTGATCACTTCAAATGTAATAAACCTGACCATCACATGTATATATGTTTAAATGCAGAGAACCAAGAAGAAAGAAATCAACTACTGTAGTACTTTTTGGGGAATTCAGAAGCCTCAGGAGATAAAGGGTCCATGACATAGAGCCTAGTGGGACAGGACAATTGTTCTTTTTGTGACACAGCCCTTAACACTTAATAACTCTAGGTTCTCACATTCTGAATTGACAGCTATTTTATAAGCTTGTATAGAGAGCTTGGGGCTGGATAACGAATACACTGAAAAGTTGCCATCTACTTGTATAATTTTGGTCTTAAAAGTGAACTTTCCCTGAGAAATTTCCCAAACTCTATGTGTTGTCTCTCGCTAGCATCCTTCCTCCTTAGGAGTGAGGGGTGAGGCTCAGAATGAAGGTGAGAGACAAGTACGTAGAAAAACCATCCCAGGTACTTCTGATATTTCCTGCCCCTATCCCAAAGATAGCCATTGGTGACAGTCACAAAGAACAGCCCTGAAACTTTCATTCCATCTTCTTGGCTCGTGGGCCTTTGTTAGGAATTTCCTTTTTAATAGTACAACCATTCCTTAGTTTCTTATGCTGTACTGATAAACGTCTTCTAAGGGCAGCACCGTCCCATGGAATTTCTGGGATATTAGAAATGTTCCACATCTGGGCTCTCCAACGTGGTCACCACCAGCTACGTGTGTCTACTGAGCACTGAAAATGTGACTAGGAATTTGAGACCAGCCTGGACAGCATGGCAAAACCAATCTCTACCAAAAATACAAAACACCTAGCTGGGCATGGTGGCGCACACCTGAGGTCCCAGCTACTTGGGAGGCTGAGGTGGGAGGATCAGTTGAACCTGGGAGGTGGAGGCTGCAGTGAGTCAAGATTGCGCCACTATACTCCAACCTGGATGACAGAGTGAGATCTTGTCTCCAAAAAAATTAAAAGACGAAAAAAATGTGACTAATGAAGCTGAGGCACTATTTATTTTTCTTTAATTTTAAAAAATGTAAATGTAAATGTAAACAGTTGCATGTGGCTAGTGGTGACCACAGGGCACAGTGAAGCGCGCTATCATCTCTATCAGCTGGGGTCACAGGTTAGTACGATACTAAAATTCAATGATGCCAGGAGCTATTCAGTTCTACACAGAGACACCACAGATGGAGCCTCTTACCTGGTCAACTGCTTCAGGACACTGCATGAGTAGGCCTTACTGGTAAAGAAAGAACTAAGAAAAGAGGTAGATGGCCAGGAGCAAACTTATCACTATTTTGGGACAAGGAATCCAGATGACGAGCTTATAGACAGAGACTCAGGATATCATTTCCCTACACAAAATATAAAAGGATATTGTTTACCTTTTCTTCAAAATGATAATTCCTAGAATCATGTTGGCAATTAGAGAACCCTGCAAAAGGAGACGACAGTAACAGAGAGGTTTAGTGCACTAGGGAAAAACATCACAATTCGAGATGAACAGAGACACGGGCAAGGGGCAAAAACATGGAATGCAGGAGGCTAGGACGAATAATTAGTAGGATTTAGTTGTTCTTATGACGGCAAAAGTATAAACCATAAAAATCTATGATGATGGCCGGGCACGGTGGCTCACGCCCGTAATCCCAGCACTTTGGGAGGCCGAGGCGGGAGGATCACCTGAGGTCAGGAGTTTGGGACCAGCCTGGCCAACATGGTGAAACTCCGTCTCTACTAAAAAAAAAATACAAAAATTAGCTGGATGTGGTGGCGGGCGCCTGTAATCTCAGCTACTCCAGAGGCTGAGGCAGGAGAATTGCTTGAACCCAGGAGGCAGAGGTTGCAGTGAGCCGAGATCGCACCATTGCACTCCAGCCTGGGCAACAGAGCAAGACTCTGTCTAAAAAAAAAAACACCACAAAAACTCTCATGTTAAAAAAGAAAACCTTTTACAAAGGACAATGAGAATAACAAGGATCGATTCTCGATACGGTCCTTATCAGCCTCCTTATAGGCATGTCTTGCATCCCATGAACACTGTATTTTTGTATTTGGTTGAAAAAAATTTGCATATATGTGGAACCATGTGGTTCAAACCCATGCTGTTCAAGGAACAACTGTAACTGGTCAGTCCTGACACTGGGGCTAGCAGAAATAAATGTGATCATAGACTTATTTTTGTCAAAATTTCCATCTACTTAATTTATAAGAGCTTTTAAAAGCTTCTCCCTATTATCCGCACCCCCCACCCCTGACCAGTTTTAATAGAAAAAGTCATGCAAGAATCTCTCTCTTTCTAAAAAGGTAACAATCAATCGACAGGTGTTTATTGAAAGTCTACTATGTTTTCAGCGATTCGAAGGTCACCTTAATTATTATAATTAGCTTTGGAAAGTCCCTTCGGGAACAGTACAATCTCACAAAAATCTCAGGCCACATGTAAACGTTATTATCACAATTATCAGCCTTTTGTGGCTGGACTGCTTTGGGAGAAACCCTACCTTCATCAAGAATTTCTCTCTATTATCTCAAGTCTCTGCTTAAAAAAAAAAGCATCAGAAAAGACAAGTATCTCTTTCATGTTCTAGAAGTAAATGTAATTTTAAGGAAGAAAGAAACAAAAAGTAAGTGATAAGAAATAAGTTAAATAACATTAATAGCATGTTTGAATATAAAATCAAAGAGATGGGGGAAAATGAAGGTAAAATCTGTTTCCTGGGGAAAATTTAATTTTCTTTTAATTAATCACTCATCAGACCTCAGATGAATAAAAGTATACTATCTACTTTGAGATTTCTTTTTGCTTTTCTTTTGTTTTGAGACGGAGTTTCGCTCTTGTTAGCCAGGCTGAAGTGCAATGGCGCAATCTTGGCTCACCGCAACCTCCGCCTCCTAGGTTCGAGCAATCCTCCTGTCTCCGCCTCCCGAGTAGCTGGGACTACAGGCATGTGCCACCATGCCCATCTAATTTTTTTTTGTATTTTTAGTAGAGACAGGATTCCACCATGTTGACCAGGACGGTTTCGATCTCTTGACCTCGTGATCCACCTGCCTTGGTCTCCCAAAGTGCTGGGATTATAGGTGTGAGCCACCACGCCCGGCCTCTTTTTGCTTTTCTTCTCAGATGAAAGCCATCCTTGCTCACTCACAAACCTATTCTTCAACCCAAGACCACTTACCACCTTTCTAGTTCTGCCATATATTTAATCTACCAACTTTACACTTTTCAGAGGCATATACACATGTGAACCAGCAGCACTTACGGATCTAAATATCATATGCAGGGGCATGGCAATGTTGAGATTCAGGGCATAGTTGTTCACTACGCTCACAGTGAAGAACATGGTTACCATTATGGCATAGTACCTGAAATACAGACAGAACCACACATCAAACAGAATCTAGGATTTCAAGAAAATCAAGTATAGGAAATACATATTTTTGGCTACAAAGGCATTTTGCCTATTTCCTCTATGTTATAGGATTGCATTACTATCATCATGTGAAGTCAACTACTAAGTACCTATCAAAATACTTCATAAAGCCAGACTAACGTGGGAAAGCCTGAGTTATAAAATTCATTTAAAGAAACACTATTTAATATTTTTCAACTAGACATAGCAACTTAAAACAACTGTATTGATTCTTTGTAGATAATTTTCATATACGTGTGAAGAACTTGAAAATGGCTGATTCTCTCAAACACTTCCTCTATACAATTGTTTGTACTGTTAATTTTCTCTGTTTCTAAAGAAAATATAAGTTAAGAATTACTTTCAGCCTAGTAGCTGCTAAAATTTTCCCTCATTCTGAACTAGTGGCCTCCAAATTAATGAGGACATGATTTGACTTGTACAGATTTTTATTTAAAATTAGGGTGTCTGTTTTGTGGAAGTTTATAAGTAATAGAAACAAAAACTTAAAAAAAAATATCCAGTAACCCTAATAACTTAAAGAGATAAACACAAGTGACTAACTATGAACAGATGAATTAAATAATTTTACATCTGTATGTCATCACTGTGATCCAAAAAATATATAAGATGCCTTCTACATATATTGGGCCTTCTACATATGAAATTGCCATTTTTTTATAGGTCAAAAAGAGTTGAATGTCAGAAATTTCATATGACTCAACTTACTATATTCAGTAAGAGAAAAAACGGTATTTAAAATAAATGGCTAAAGAATGCAGGGCAAAGGCAAATATGTGATTCCACATTCTTCAGGAAACGTTGATCTTTGAGATTCCCAACCATTTTCCACCTTTGCACATCTGAAGGATATGACAGCACTGAGTCCTGAGTGATCTTCCCTGAAAGAACCTATTCTGCATTGCTGGTTAGGTATGGAGCCACATACCACAATAGGCAGTCAAGCCAAGGCTAAATTAATACGGTCTGGAAAGTTTGAGGAACTTGACAATGAACGCACATGCAAAATTACCAGCAACAGCTTCTTCAGAGCTTCTAAATAATACACTGTTGGTGACTTTACAAGGTTTCTTGCCAAATTTTCTTAGTTCTATCTTGAAGAGGTGCCATTTAGAGTTTGTCAAGGTCTTTAAGGATGATTAACTATTCCATATTGCTTGCCTAGAAATTGTTGATGGGGATGAATGACATGAGCAAAATTTTGATTATGGCTTCACCTACACAAAATAAAATGGCCACCACACATAGGACAGGCATGGGAATATGGCTGTTAAGGCAAGGTCACAGAGAGCCTCAAAGGGCAGGCTGGGGAGTTAGGACATCATTCAGACATGGTAACTGCAGAGTGAGGTGACATGATAAAATGATATTAAGTGAAATGGACAGATGAAGAGGTGTGAGGCAGGGAGGTCAGCCAGCTACAATGCTATCATAAAAGATATGGTGACAGAGTATACCTCCTGTCACCATATCTTTTATAATGGTGACAGGGTATACCTCCTGTCAAGAAATGCTGGGGCTCTTACTGAGATGTCAATGCTGGCCTTCAGAGGCAGAAAGTTTTATGCAGATGCTAAAGCCAACGCAAAACAAAAAGTATCTGGGATATTTAGCATCACACTGGGAAATTTAAAGCATAATATTAATAAAATTCAGCCGGATTTTCTATAGCATGCTACATAGGAATCTGCAAAAGAAAATCAATGAAGATGGGCCTTCACCTTCATACTTGGATATATTTATACCAGAATGTCGCTCTCAAAGGGAAAAAGTGACATCATCTTACTAAATACGCACAATTGGATGAATCAGACTTTTATCTCAAGTCACGCTCTGCAAGAAGGCTGTTTTCAATACATCGTTTATCACAAAAACTGCCCTGTTTTCTATTTGGCCCCATGAGTACAATTATGCAAATTTGGACTAATAGACTACAGGTCTGGCATCCACAGATTCTGACTTCGTTTGCCATTCATTTTCTTTTAACTGAAGTGAAATTCACATAAAATAAAATTAACCAGTTTAAAGTGAACAACTCAGTGGCATTTAGTATATTCACAAGAGTTATGTAACTACTACCTCTATTTATTTCCAAAAGCCATTCATTTTTAAAAAGAAACAAGGATACTTCTCTTTTAGAATGTTTGCTAACTTTACCAACACAGAAGGCAGCACCAAATGTGTGGTCACACTAGGCCTTCTGACTAATCCTATACTAAATAAGCGCACGGACGCACGGACACACAGACACACACATACACACACACACACACACACACACACACTCTCTTGTCTCCATCACAGTTATTTTAAATCTTGTGGCAGAAATTTTATTTTGGAAGTAGGCACCCTGGAGTTCCACAACATCTTAAATTCAGAAAATGACTTATTATTCCACTGATATCTTTGAAATAAAAATCTATAAAAGAATGTCTCATACTCCTTTTATACAGTTACCACCTCTTTACTTTCTTAAAAAATCCAAAAGCTAAGAGACTCTAATGTGCCATACCTTATAGGGATAGCTGGTGGCTTCCTTCCCAAATCAGCTTCAAAGAGGAAACCTTCCACAGCAATAAATAAAAACTGTGCAAATGTCACAATGTTCCCACATCCTGGATGCTTCCTGTACAGGGAATAACAAAAAGGGAGGGGGAGGAAAAATGGAGATCATACTAAAATGCATTCTAATTATAGGGTCAGAATAACAGGGTGGATGGATTGCGATTACTCACTGTCCTTCTTTATCTCAATGTTCATAGCCTTTTGATCATATGCATTTACCATTGATCTCACAGAGAAGGTCGAGCTTTCTTATTTCACTCCTCCCTGCGTGTACCAGGCAATGAGTGAGAATTACTGTGATATACTGGTGCCTAGAACTATGATACAGCTTTCCTAGCAGACTGTAGGAAATTGGTCATGTATTCTTATTGGGATCTTTGCTTCACCAAAAAGGTCTTTAATCAGGATCCTGGTCAGCTTAGGTAGCAAAGCCCAGGGACAGAAATACGCTCGGGTCTCCTGGAATGTTTATATATCCCTCCTGACCAGGAATCACCAAGACTGCTGTCAAACGAAAAGGCGACCCACTGTTGATGATAGGGACATTGTTTTAAATGGTGCCCAGAACAGGACAAAAATTGGTTCTTGGGATGGGGGAATCTTCCTCTTTTTATAATAATAAAGTACAAATATAGATACATACTGTATCTATGCAGGGGTGGCAGGGAATTAAGAAAATAATGTCTAAAAACTATTCTGGAGGAAGCCATAATGAACAAAACGCTGAAAAACACTGCTGTAGTCTATTCTCCGCAACCCTTAACCCAGTGTTTTGAATATATTAGGCACTCAAAACATGTTTGTGGAATTCAATAGATCCTCTTTAGTGATCTACGAAATGGTTGGGGAAGATTCCCCACATTCCACAGTGACTGTTAAGAACAAATTTACAAAGTTAAAAACTTCCTCCTGACATTCCTCTTGAGGCACTCTGAAAATCAGTCATTTAAAATGTTCATGTTTTCTCTCCTCCCCAAATCCACAAAACATACGTTTTTCTCAGTATCACATTACACCTATTTTAAAAGTGACCACATAATTGGAAGTAAATCACTCCTCAGCAATTGCATAGCATCTCACAGGTTTAAATAAAATATTGGTTGGTTGCTTGTTATTTTCATCCCCTATTACTTCCTGTCTCCATTGTTAAGCACAATTATTGGCATAAAAGAAGTTTTTAATACCCATTTTTAGACTGCATTCTAGCCTGGGCAATAAAACAAGAATCTCGTTCTCTCTCCCTCTTTCTCTTCCTCTTTCTTTCTCTCTTTCATTTTTTTTTTTTTCTCTCTTTTGCTCTTTCTTTCTCCTTTTCTCTCTTTTTCTTTCTTTAAAAAAAAATGTTCATGTTTTCTTGAGCTTGTCTTCCATTGAGCTCTGCTCCATCACTGGAAGAAGAACAGAGTGAGCAGTTATCTTTGCTCTCCTGAAGCTTCCACATTTCCTGTAATACCAATATTCACCAGCCTTCATACTCTGTATTTTAATCTTGACCAAAGGCATTTACCTAAAGCTGGTGAAGAGAGGAATGTAATTGTATCATTAAATATTAATATAATGCTACTTATGAGAAATGACTCCATCCTCCATTTGGTGGTACTATTATTATACAGCAATGCCAAGATATACAAGTCCTTAAATATACCCATCAGGCACAAAAATAAGACAACTGAGGCATGAGCCATTCTTCTACCAAGCTAGGCTTACTAACTGAAGTGGAAGTCTTGCTACTTTTTGAGCTCTGCTGCCTATGAAGGTTTCCTTGAAAACTACTGCTTTCTATGCAATTCAACAAGTTCTCTTTTAGTACTTCTTATGTTCAAAGGACAAGGTGAAATGTTGCAGGAATCCATAAATAATCCTGTAAGACATTTACCTCATTCAAGGAGCTAATTAAAACCATTAGCCTAAATATGCACAACAGAAGGAACTTTAACTCTAGATGGTTCGGTACTTTGCAACTCTTGGCCAGCCTGCCCTGCTCTTTAAAAATGGCCAGGGCTCACGCCCCTCATCCCAGCACTTTGGGAAGCCGAGGTGGGTGGATTACCTGAGGTCAGGAGTTCGAGACTAGCCTGGCCAACATGGTGAAACCCCGTCTCTACTAAAAATACAAAAATTAGCCAGGTGTGGTGATGTATGCCTATAATCCCAGCTACTCGGAAGGCTGAGGCAGGAGAATCACTTGAACCTGGGAGGTGGAGGTTGCAGTGAGCCGAGATTGTGCCACTGCACTCCAGCCTGAGTGACAAAGTGATTGGGACTCTGTCTCAAAAGACAAACAAACAAACCTATTTGTCCAAAGAGGCTCACTCTCCCACTTCTAGTTTGATTAGTCTGAACCTGGAATCTGTACTTTTAAAAGCTTTCCACTTGATTGTGACGTGCAGCCAGGTTGTAGAAATACCAGTCAAAGTGCAAGGAAAGGGCTGACAGTGTGTGTGTGAGTGCATGTGCCACTGTGTATGTGACGCACAGGTGGTTCTCAGGTGCTGACACAAGGTTGAGAACCACTATGCTCCAATGTGCTTAAAAGTATACAGTGACATGCGAGATGCTGCTCTGTCACTTGCTATGTGACAGTAGAAGTGAATTAATTTACCTATGTCAAGTGTTTTTATCTTTAAAATGGGAACCATATTAGTGCCCATCTGTTTGATTTATTGTAGAGTTAGTGAGCCATCCCTGAAAAGCACTTAATGCATGCCTGCCACAGAGTGAAAAAGGCAAACACGATGATCACGATTTAGGATCTTGCATATTAAAAGGTCTTCAACTTTTAAAAGGTCTTCACTCTTTCATCAAGTTGACTAATTTTTCTCATCTCTAAAATGGAACTGACTTCATTGTTGTAGTGAGTATTCGATGAGAAAATATACATAAGTGCCAGGCACAAGACTTAATCAAAAAAAGGCTTAACAGTTTCCTTCTATGTTCTCTTTAACAAACTTAGGCCAAGTAAATTAAAGAACAATTATCAAGACCCAATTATGTGTAGAGTTAGGTGGCAGCTTCCAGGGAGCCCCCAACTTGAATGGGACTGGACCCCCGCCCAAGAAGATGACAATAGAAGGAAGCCAGACGTGAAGAAGGAGGCAGTCAGAAGCCAGTGCCTTAGCAGGGATGCTGAGGGGACTGACCAGGTCCCATTTATCTTTGTGCTCTCACTTTCGGGTCACTGACCCACCTTCATTTAAGCAAGAGAATGAATGTGAGGGTTCCAATGTGATCTAGAGTCCTATAATTTCTAGGAAAGATAAAAACAGATTTAAAAAACGATTTACTTTACATGTGTATTTGCTATAGGATTTTTTAAAAGGACATCTTAGTATTTTAAAATTTGGTCTTTATGTTATGGAGGTGGGCATTGATATCTCATTCCATTTCAACCTATTGCTGAGGGTCCCTCGGCACTGTGTTAGGTGAGTCTCCCAGGGGTCAACAGCAAATAAAAGGCATTTGGAGTTACCCTTAGCATTATTATTATTACAAATCAGTGGGGTTTGATATGGGTTTTTAGTTGTGCAATAATTGCCACTATCTGATGTTAGGACACTCCCAAGAGATATCCCCTACCCATTTTGAGTCACTTCCCATTTCTTCCTTCTCCCAGGCCAGCAACAACCCTAATCTACTTTTTGTTTCTATTTTCATAGAATTAAAAAAATCTCCCTAGTGTACTCAAATAATTCAATTTTTGAAAACCCAACTTATGAAGCCTTTTTGAAACACACTGTTGTATAGCTACCAATGGAATTATTTATTTTAACTTGAATAATTCATTCTAAAACTTCAGAGTAAAAACTTGGATCCCTTATTCTGTTTTCTTGAGCTCTGTTCCTCAGGAATTGTAATCACTAACTGCAAACAGTTTCTCTTACTTTGAATTCTCTTGGCAAAAATTCAGATTTTTATTTAAAAAAGAATGCAACTTTGAAGAGAATGAATTGGGCAGATAGTTCATGCCTTCTGCATTTCTTTTGCTGAATTTAGGAAACTTGAATGAAAATAAAATGGGAAAAAAATGTTTCAGATTGTTTTCCTGATGTAAGACATATAATATCTTGCCTAAGTAATTAACTGATGTGTGTATATTTTGTTTCCAAGGTAGAATGTAAGCTCCCTAAGGAGGAATATCAAGGCACTCATCCATTACCACCTATTTGCTCTGTCCACTGCATTGTGTTTTATTATTAGTCCCATTTATAGGTATAAAAATCATAAAGGAAAGACTAAATTTGTTTTCCAATTTGGAGAAAATGGTTAAAAATGTCCTCTTCTGAGGGACAGCGGAGGGTGGGGAGTTGGGGAGGGATAACATGGGGAGAAATGCCAGATATAGGTGATGGGGAGGAAGGCAGCAAACCACATTGCCATATATGTACCTATGCAACAATCTTGCATGTTCTTCACATGTACCTCAAAACCTAAAATGTAACAAAATATATATATTTTTTAAAATGTCCTCTTCTTCCTGCAAGTCACTTAGCATTTATATTTAGTGTTACACTTGCTACTTATTAGGGCACCTAATGGCTCCAAGGCAGCCAATATAAAAAGCACAGTTCCTGTTCTATAAAAATTTATGGGCCTTCCACTGTGATGTCCCAAGATAAAGTCACAAATTCCAAGGCCATATCTACAAAGAACCTTAAGGCCATCTGGTTCAACTAGCTCTTATTTTATTTATCTGTAACACAAGAAGTGGAGACTTGTCTAAGCAAGTTAGGAAAGGGCTCTATTCAGTCCGGGGTACCCCTGATTATTCGAATAAATGCACCTCCTCATTGCTTTATGAAAACCCACCGTTTTATGCAAAAAATGCAGGTTTACAAAAAAAAAAAAAAAGATGAGTGATAATTTACAAATTATTCAAAATATTTTAAATAGACTCTCATATAATGCATGAAAATTAGATTTGTCCACAACTTTGCAGGAACAGCTCATAAGAAATATACCTGTATCGAAACCAAGTTGTTGGAGAGAATGGCAAGCCCTACAAGTGTGCTTTAGCTTTACATATGTATCTCACTCAATCCTTCAAAACTCTCTGAAGCTGCTAGAACCATCATCATCATCACCCTCTTTCACAGCTGAGTCAGACTCAGGGAGATCAAGTAATTCAGTCAAGGGCTCACAAACTGGTAAAGAGGGGATTCAGTTGCTTGCATATTCTCATGTCATACAGCCTTTGGCAAGATTTAATTTAATGGCATATTCAACACAAATATTACACCATTATTCTCTTTCATTTCCATGGCTGGCCCGATGATATCACTTTTTTATATTTTCAAATCAATTGTTGCCAAAGTGGCCTTCCTTTAAAAGTGTATCAGTAGCGGGCGCAGTGGCTTACGCCTGTAATCCCAGTACTTTGGGTGGCTGAGGCGGGTGGATCACGAGGTCAGGAGTTCGAGTCCAGCCTGACCAACATGGGTGAGCCAAGATCGCGCCACTGCACTCCAGCCTGGGCAACAAGAGTAAAACTCCATCTCCAAAAAAAAAAAAAGTCTATCAGTTGAATAAATGTTTTTTCACTTTTATATCCCTCACTATCTATTTCCAAGTCAAATAACAGATCTTTATCAACACTTTCTATATAATAAAATTTCAAGCTCTGTAACAGCAAAGCTTAACCCCACACAGAGTTTACCTTAAGTAAACTGGTTGCTTCGGGATCATTTAATCAATGGTATCGAATAAAATAAACTTCTAGTAGGCACCACATGAAGAACTGGATGACCAAAATCTATGAGCTGCTCAAGTTCAAAACTGGCAGTGAGGTTGAAAAAGGTATTGGACTAGGAGTTGAGACGTCTCGGGTCCCATTTCTGACTCTGCCACTTACAAGTAGTGAAAGGTCACCTAACTTCTTTGGACCGTTTCCACTTCAGTAAAACAGTTTATAATTCGTGACCTATCTTCTGCACAGGATCGTTCGGATGATCAACAGAGACACAAGTTGAGTATCTCTCATCTAAAAATCTGAACTCTGAAATGCTCTAAAAAACCTGAAACTTTCTGAGCACTGATATGATGCCACAAGTGAAAAATTCCACACCTGACACCTTTGCTTTCTGATAGTTCAATGCATACAAACTTTAATTCATGTACAAATTATTAAAAATATTGTATACAATTACCTTCAAGCTAGGGTTATGTGTATAAAGTGTATATGAAACACAAATGAATTTGTGTTTAGATTTGGGTACCATCCCCAAAATATCTCATTATGTATAAGCAAATATTCCCCAATCCAAAAAAACTATAAAATACAAAACACTTCTTAAGCATTTCAAATGAAGGATACTCAACTTGTAATGTATAGACTCAGAAACACGAGCTAGATAACACTACAGGTATTGTTTTACTGAAAGGAAAAGGAGGCCCAGAGAGGCTTAGTGACTTGAAAGGCTACAAAGCCAGTGGACGGCCGAGCCAAGAGTGAAATTCACAACACTGAGCTTTTTAGTCCTGGAGTCTTTTCCACACCACCTGTTGTCTCTTCTGTAATAGCTTCTATCCACTGAACTTTGCACATTCAAAGCGACCTCAAAGAGTCCTCTTAGGTCACTTGGACTGATCTTCTACATAATTTCTTCCTTTCCTTCTTTTTTTTTTGCAAGCCACCTCAAAGAGCACTCTCGGGTCACTTGGACTGATGTTCTACCTAAATGTCTGTTCTACCGCATCATTTACGTATGTTTGGGCAAAGTACTCATAACCATCTCCGAGACCAACAAAGCAAATGCTTTGCAGGATGCCGTAATAAAAATAAAACTTCCTTTGCAGCATGTACAAAGTCAGACTGCTTTATAAGTCAAAAAACTTTGCTGAAGTCCAGCCTGTGCCATTTAAAAGGATCGAAAAAAGAGCCGGAGTTGTATGGGAAGGAAGAGAGTGGTTTGATGAAGGAGTCTTGGTTCTGACACTAGCTCTCCGCCGACCTTGGGCTGGTCATGTGAAAAACTCTTCAGGTTTCAATCCCCCCGAATGTGGAAAAGGGGTGACGACAGCAACACCCTTAGTGTTCCCCTCCCAGGGATGCTTTGAAACTGTGCGCAATTTTGGGAAGCAGCGGACTCAGCGGGGTCCCAGGCTGCCCAGACAGGACGGATTGTTGGGGCGCTCAGGCCGTCCCGCCCCGAACTCCGTGGGTGGCGGGGTGGGACGGGGCATGGGCGCGTCCCGGGGGCACCTCTCCTCCGGCTTCCTCCAACCCGCCCCGGGAGACCGGGTGCGGCCCGAGCGGGTCACTCACCGGGCCAGGAGCTCTAGGAAGATGACGTTACTGCAGCAGCCTGCGAACACCAGGCCCACCGCCAAGACCGGGCGCATGGCCGGTGCAGGGCTTGGGGAGCGAGCACGCAGAGGAAGCGCCCGCCTATAACGCTACTCCAGGAAGCCGGCCTCTTGCCTCGCCGCAGCGCAGCACATCGCACCGTCCTGAAGAGCCACTCTCACTGGGGGCCGCCGAGGTCTCCCCTTCCCCCGCGGCCAACACCGACGTTGTCACCAAGGAGCTGTAGTTCGCAGTCAGCCTCGGTACCATTCATCCGAGGGGGCGTCCGAGCACCGGCCAGACTACATGTCCCAGGATGCCGTGCGCCTTTACGTCTGGCTGCGCCATTCCCGCTTCCGCCAGGCAGCTCCGCCAGAGAAGGCAGAGGGGCGAGGTGCCCAGCATGCCTCGCGTGATAGGCGGCGGCGGGGCTTGCTGAGAAGTGAAGTCCCAACGCTGTCAGTGCTTCTTGTGAGACCGCCCAGAGCGCAGAAAGTAACTCGGCCGCCAAGGTCACAACAAACTTGCCGGCGGCGGCGGCACTAGAACTACAAAGCTGCGACTGTTCGTTGGAAGTGTTCTAGCATCTGAACCAACTCTGCTTCCTGAACTAAGTGAAAGTAGAAATTCATCTGAACTTACCTGTCTACCTCTAGTAATAGTGGGACTCAGAGGTTCTAAGGTTGACTCTCACCGTAGGTGAAGAAGGGGACAAGAATGCCTATCTCACCTGGTGGTTGTGAGAATTAAAAGATATGGTCTCTGAAAAGCCTAGCATACTAAGTGTATTGCTTTTATGTTATCATTCTTGATGAGGCACCCAGCACGCTAATTGATCCTGTTAGCTACTCTAGGGTAAGGACTCTTTCTTTCTTTTCTTCTCTAAGAACCAACTTACCTCCTTCCTTCCTTCCTTTTTTTTTTATTTTAATTTTTCTCACCCAAGGCATAGTCTCAAGAGATCCTGAGAACATGTGCCCCAGGACTTTCTTTAATTCATTGTTGTAATGTGCCAGCACTGTGCAGACTCAAGACTGATGCTCATTAAATACTGAATTTCACAGGTAGTAGGCATTCTATTCATGTTCTTCTTCCTACTCACCTTTTTAAGGCAGCAGTTCTCAAATTCTAGAAGGCATTAGAATTAGAACCTGGAGTGCTTGCTAAGCATACAGGTTTCTAGAACCCATACACAGGGATTTTGACTTGGTAGGTCTAACATGAGGCCCAGTAATCTGCACTTGATAATGAGTACCTCATGATTCCAATGTGGTTTCCCAGCCACGGATTGGGAAAAAGCATTCCGAACCATGTTGTAGATCTCAAGAAAGACTTCAAAGTATTCATGTCTCACAGGAAATAGCAAAAACAATAAAGCATTCCAAAATCCTACTTAGCTTTGTACCACGTACTTTGCTATTGCTGTGGGATTCAATTACAACTTAAATATTTGATGTGGTAAAATGCTGAGCAGTAATGCTAACCTTTTATAGTAGACACTGGGAAGCGGAAAGAAAATGTAAACATATTTCCATCAAAAATGAATCTTGCCGGGTGGGCAAACCTATTTTACAAATAAAGAGCAGTGCAGCACTAGCTTATGTACATAATATGTGCTTAACAAACATTTGTTGATTGAATAATTAAGGGTCACATTGAATGACTCAGATTGTAAGTGCTATGGGAATTCCACTGGAAGAAGAGGGAAGCATGCCTTTTTTTCACCATTAAAGATCTGATTGCTGATACAGGCAGTTTTGCCAGTAGAAGTGCCTGGACATCGGCAGTTTTCAAAGCCCCCATGTGATTTGACTGTGCAGTTAAGTTTGATAACCACTGAGGTAAAAGAAGGGAGTACCTTAAAGAGCTAGGATTAGAAATAATATCAGTAGATCACCTTTAAGGCTGCACCTCAGCCTAATTAAATCAGAAACGCTGGGGGTGGGACTTGGCTATCAGTCATCTTTAAAGTTCTTCAAGTGATTCCAATGTACAGACATGGTTGAGAGCCACTACTTTACTTGAATTCTCAGTGGTTCTCAATCCTGGCAGCATAATAGAGTCACACAGGAGATATATATATATATATATATATATATATATACACACACACACGTGTATATATCAGTTATATATATATACACATGCATATGTACATATATATGTTATATTTATATATGTATATACACACATGTATATACATGTATATATATAAAACTGGTATATATACATGCATATAGTAGTACCAGTTCTATTTCAGACCAAATAAAGTAGACTATCTGGGAGCGAGGCTGAAGCAATAATATCTCCACCTCCACTGTAGATAATCCTGCCAAGAGGAAGGTTGATCTGGATTTTCACCTGGATTTCATTAGAGGTGACTTCTCATCACACAGAATTTCATTTTCCATATACGCCAAGAATTTGGAAGCCCTTAAAGGATGTTCTAAACATTTCTCATTACATCTCAGATAAAAACCAAAGCATGCCTAGGTGATTGAACAAGAAAAAAATGACTGAGTACTGTATTACCTTCACAAGTTCTGTATCTTCCTTCCTTCCTCCACATTTCTGTCTTGACCTACTGCAGTGAGTATTAATTTAATGCACATGTTAATCACCTGGGGATCTTATTAAAATGCAGATTCTGATTTAGTAGGCCTGCAGCGTGGCCTGAGATTCTGCATTTCTAACAAGCTCCCAGATGATGGTGGTGCCACTGATCTGTTGACCACACTTGGAGAGCAGAACACTGTAAAATTGTTAAGTCTGAAGACCTCTCTATGCTCCCTTCTTATTCACTTAAAGAGCTCTTGCTAGCAAACCTGCCGTCAGACCAGAATCATGCTCAAAGAAACGAACTTATCTTTCTTCCTTCCTCATTTTACCATCAACTATCTTTAAAGAGTAATCTACATTCGTAGTCTGTACAACCTCCGCCTCCTGGATTCAAGTGATTCTTCCACCTCAGCCTCCCAAGTAGCTGGGACCACAGGCGGGTGCCACCACGACCGGCTAATTTTTGTATTTTTAGTAGAGACTGGGTTTCCCCATGTTGGCCAGGATGGTCTCTATCTCTTGACCTCATGATCTGCCCACCTTGACCTCCCAAAGTGCTGGGATTACAGGCGTGAGTGAGCCCCCGCGCCCGGCCTGTAGTCTCTACTTTTTAAACCTCCAATCAGCTTCTTACACTATTCTGACCAATGCCAGAGTATTAAAAGCAGTCTTGTTTACAGCCCTAATGACTTCTTAATTGTCAAAACAATACAGCACAGTCTCACCTCACTTGATCTGGCAGTGGCTTTTTACAATGAAAACTGAATATTTCTTGACATTCTCTTGTTCCTCTGTTAAGACATGAGCCTCCTGTTTCTCTTTTGACTTGTCTGACTTACGCTTTTCAGTTTCCTTAATGGGCTGTCCTCCTCTGACCACTGGGTTCTCCTGTCAGAGAGATTCCATCATTGATTCTCTTTCCATCATTGATTCCCTCCTTTTATTGCCCCGAAACGTTCTCTTGGGGATTTCACCTCTGGAACTTCCACCATTGCCATATGGAACAGTGATCCTACATGTATGTCTATGTACAGCCCCAACTCCCTTGTGTCCTCTAAGTTTCCAGTGTCTTTGGAATCCTCACTAATATTTCCCTATAAACTCTTCACCATCAGGGCATGCACATTTCATTATCTACCCTCCCTAATAGGCCTTTATTTCTATTAAGAACATTGTAATCTACCTCTTCTCTTTAGGAAAAACTCCGAAAGATTTTGGTCTTCCTCTTTCTCCTACTGCACATTTATTTGCTCATTGTATCCTGTGAGTTCCACCTCACAAGTATCTCTAGATTCCAGCCTTTCTTTTCCATTCTCATTGGCATCCACTTCTCCTGTAAAGACCTCCTCACCTCTTGGTACCTTCAGCCTCAGTGTTCTTCAACCCATCCTCCACGCTGATTCCAAAAACAAACCCCAAATCTTCACGTCCCATTGCTATTCCGAGATGTGTGTAGTACAGTATGACAAACCACCCCAAACTGTAGTGATTCAAAGCAAAACAAACAAAAAAGCCCAAACACTAGATTTCTCATTCAGGTTCTGTGTATTGGCCATGCTCAGCACACAGCTGCTCTGTTTTCTGTTGGGTCCTCATGCAGTTGCAGTCAGATGTGGGCTGGGGCTGGAGTTCTCTGAAGCTTGAAAGGGTTCATGCCCCAGATGGCAGGAGCAGGTCTGTTCACATAGTCTCTCTCAGGCTGTGCTTGCTCGCAGCATGGTGGACTCAGGATAGTTGGAATTCTTAAGTGGTAACTTGTTTCTCCTAGAACAAGCATTCCAAGATATTAAGGCAGGAGCCATGGTGGCCTCTGAAGTCACCACAGTGCCACTTGTACCATATGCTATTGATTCCAAAGGGTCACGCCTGATTCATTGTGTGAGAAAACTAACAAAGACATCTGTTGTGTCTGTGTGGGAGGGGCGTCTTTGAAGTCTAGCTATACAATGTTCCTTGATTCGTTGTGTAAAATTCAGTTAGTAGAAAGCATATAAACATCACAATCAAGCCTCAGTTTACCTCTTTGGTTTTACCTTGTGTCATTCTCCCTAGGGCTGCCTGGGCTCCACCCACATAAACTCACTGTCTTCTCTGAGTTTACAGTAACTTTCAAAATTCCTATCTGTGCATATGCTGTTCTGTCTGCTTGGAATATCCTTTTCTCTTTAGCCAACTCCTGTTTGTCCTTTTACGGTGACCAGAGAGGACAGTAGAGTGAGTAGATACCTCTATGTTGTGCAGGAGGAAGGTGCTGTGCTAAGATGTCACTTTTCTGTGTGCAGCTTTTTTTTTTGTGGGTGAGGAGAGTTTTGCTCTTGTTGCCCAGGCTGGAGTGCAATGGCGCGATCGCGGCTCACTTCAACCTCTGCCTCCCGGTTCCAGCAACTCCCCTTCCTGAGTAGCTGAAATTACAGTTCCCTGCCACCACACCTGGCTAATTTTATTTGATTTTTTGTATTTTTAGTACAGACGGGGTTTCAGCATGTTGGCCAGCTTGATCTTGAACTTCTGACCTCAGGTGGTTTACCTGCCTCAGCCTCCCAAAGTGCTGGGATTACAGGTGTGAGCCACCGCACCCGTCAGCTTTTCAATGAACCATTTACAGCTCCCTTCTTTATACCTCCAGCACTCTTCCATGCCCCGACTAATCCAGTCATCATGTTGCACTGTAGTTATCTGTTTTCATGTTGGTCTCCCACTCTAAACTAAGCCTTTTATGAACAGGATCCACAAATAACTAATTTATCTCTAGATTCTCAGCATCTTACACATGGTGACTGGTACATAATATGTGCATATACTTTCTATTCAATGAATGAATGAATCAGCTTGATGTAGTCAAATAATTCACACCTCATGAATCTATATTTTTAACTTGACTAATTTTAAAAATGTAAACATAGAAACTACTGCTCAGTGAATTTGCATAAACAGTGATGTAAAAGCAATACTCGGGTTAGGAAATAAATGGGTACCCTCATTCCAGCAGCTCTTGTGCCCCATTCCAATCACCAACCCCTTCCAAGGGCAAACGCTATTCTGACTTTCTAGCACCAAAGATAAGCTTTGTCTGCTTTTGCACTTTACATAAATGGAATCATGCAGTATATTTCTTTTGTTTCTGCTGTTTTTGCTCAACATTCTGTTGTCATTTCAGCTTTGTTGTTGTGTGTATTTGTAGATCACTTATTCTTATTGCTGCGTAACATTTCCTTGTATGAATATACTACGATTTATTTATTCTCTGGTGAGGGACAATTTGGCTATTATCAGTAGTGCTACTATGAAATATTCTGGACATATCTTTTGTACATTTCTGTTGGACATCGGTCTATCAATCAAGGTCCAGTCAGGATACAGAAATTATATAGTATGTGAACAAAGAAAATTTAAAGAATTATTAATGAATAGTATTAACTAGAAGATTAACTACTACAAAGGATGAAAAGAACTCCCCAAATTATAGGAATAGCAGATACAAGGAGTAGTCACTACATAAGACTGAGTCAGACTACCCAAGAAAAGAACATACCTGGAAAAGGACCCTCTCCCCTTCTCCCCAAATGGAGATTCAGATCTCATTGGAGGGGAAGGGCTGTAGTCCTCTGGCTAGCAGAGAAGTTCAGTGAGGTGCTGATGAAACTCACTAAAGGTCACCCTCTGGGGTCCAGGTGGGGCACTGGCCAGTTCATTGAGAAGCTGTTGGTGGAAGTTTTGTACTTGCTAGGAAGCTGGGTGGGGCTCTGGCAGAGTTTTCTGGATACCACCTGTAAGAGTACTGCTAAACTCACCAGGGTGAATGCCCCAGGGTATCCTACAAGCTGGCTGAGTACTGCATGAACAACATGGAGGAAAGCACACCAGAACCAGGACAAAAAGCCACCTTCTCCCTCAGTGTCCCTGCAGCCCCCTCTGAGACAAAGCTCCACACTGTTCCCCTTGTCAGAGGAGAAACGTCCACAGGGTCCAGCTCCAGCATCCCAAACAGGGCCACAAAGGGTGGATTTGGAGCACAGAGGCCATAAATTGACACCTAGAACATTCAGGAGTTTTTTTTAGGGGTCATGTTAACTTCAACATTTTGTTTCATCATAAAACCAAAGTTATGAAGTATAGTTGCGACTTCATCTTACAGACCTTTTTTTCTTCTTTTGTTACCCTGAGTTCTGAATTCTAACATTTTTGAATGAACAGCAACTTGTTAGCAGCTGGGCTCAACATGTTTAAACCTCTTCACAGTCCTCTTACCTTAGAAGGATCTATCGCTTAGATCTGTTGCTTAGATAGAAGGATCTATTTATTTTGGAATGCTCATCATCTTTGACCTAGTGTTGTCAGTGGGAAAAGCTGTCAAGCTTGTTCTAAGAGCCGTTTTTGTTTCTAGTTCTAGACACTCAGACATATCTTGAATCATTTGTAAAATTCACATAAACAAGTTGTTGACAAAAAAATTAAATAATACAACTGGTGGAATACTGCCTGATAAGTCTCCAATTGCCAGTCCTACAGAGACCTGTTTTCCATATCTATCCATATGAAGATGATCTTCTCATCTTTGCATTACATAAATCTTTAGATATTTAGAGCTGTGCACAGGAAAGGAACACTGTATATATACTTAAGGTATTATTTATAGAGTCAAGATATTCTTGTTGTTTGTTTCATGGGTTAGATTCAAGCAATGCCCTGGTATATTCATAGACTTATGAACTCTAACATTTTCAAGGGCATTACTTGAAGACATATTTTTTCAGATTACTGTAATTTCAGAGCATGACAGTAGGAATGTAGGTTTGGCTAGGAAGAAAACCTTCTTGACCAGAATATTAGTAGCCCAAGGACAAGGGCTTTGTCTTATCAGCCACAGTAACCTCCACATCCAGATGACATCTGGCTTATAGTAGGTGCTTAGTAAGTAACAGTTGGAGGGAGGGAAGGAAGGAAGGAAACAAGGAAGGAAGGAAAGAGAAAGAAAAAAGAAAGAAAGAAAGGAAGGAAGGAAGGAAGGAAAAAAGAAAGGAAGGAAGAAAGGGGGGAAGGAAGGAAGAAGGCCTTTCCGAAAACCAGCTACTTTTTAAGGGACTCATAAATAAAACAGATAAGGGTTTAAAAATGGTACCTGCTATAAGAGAAATCAAGTATGAATAATTATCTGAAGAAAATTTACAAGTAACTCAAACAACTCAATGAGAAAAAAAAACAATTAAAAAGTAGGCAAAAGACATAAACATTTTTCAAAAGATGACATGCAAGCAGCCAATAAGTGTGTGAAAAAAACACTCCACATCACTAGTCACACCTCTACACCAGTCAGAATGATTATTATTGAAAAGTCAACAAACAACAGATGTTAGTGAGGATACAGAGAAAAGGGAATTCTTATACACTGTTGGCAGGAATGCAAATTAGTACAACCCCTGTTGTAAATAGTATAGAGATTTCTCAAAGCAATTCCACTACTGGGTATCTATCCCAAAGAAAAGAAATAATTATTTCAAAAAGATACCTACACTAGTATGCTTATTGCAGCACTAACGCAATAGTGAAGACATGGAATCAACCTAAGTATCCACTAACAGATGATTGGATAATGAAAACATGTATAGCGGAATACTATTCGGCCATAAAAAAGAATGTCTTTTGGAGTAACATGGATGGAACTGGAAGCCACTGTCTTAATGAAATAACTCAGAAGGAAAGTCAAATACTGAATGTTCTCACTTATCAGTGGGAACTAAATAATGTGTACACATGGACACAGAGAGTGGAGTAATAGACACTGAGACTGGAAAGGGAGCGAGGGTAGGAGGAGGGTGAGGGATGGGAAGTTACCTGATGGGTGCCATGTACGCTCTTTATGTGAGGGGTACACTAGAAGTCCAGACTTCAACACTGTGCATTATATCCATATGACAAAACTGCAATCATAGCCCCTAAATCCATAAAAATAAAACAATTTAATTAAAAAAGAAAAAATAATAATTCCCCGAATAAATAAACTTCAGTGCCCATGACTGTGGATGAGCTTCTGAACAGCAGGAACCAGGGCTCATTTATCTATGTGCCTTACCATTTTCCCGTTCGTTTTTGCTGAAAAGATGTTTGTTAAATTATATTATTGAACTGAGGTGGCAAATCTAACTGAGGAAAACTGCTTATACCACCTTTGGAAAAAGAATCATGTCCAAAAATCAAGTTTTCTTGGTTCTTCACCCAGGTCAAGTGTGACAAGTCTCCAAGTTTTTGGTTTGTTTGTTTGTTTTTACTGTGCCTCCATCCCCCTGCCTTGCCTTGTATAACTGATTATATCTTTTTGGGGGGGGGGTGGAGTCTTGCTCTGTTGCCCAGGCTGCAGTGCAGTGGCTCCATCTCGGCTCGCTGCAACCTCCGCCTCCCGGATTCAAGTGGTTCTCCCACCTCAGCCTCCTGAGTAGCTGGGACTGCAGGTTTGTATTTTTAGTAGAGGTGGGGTTTCACCATGTTGGCCAGGATGGTCTTGATCTCCTGACCTCATGGTCCACATGCCTTGGCCTCTCAAAGTCCTGAGATTACAGGCGTGAGCCACCACGCCTGGCCAACTGATAATATGTTAGAGGAAAAAATACCAAAACTATGGGATCATTTAGTTTTCCTACCCTGACTGCCACCTTTCTCGTCTGATTCAGGCATTAGGCGCTTGTGAAGGTGTAACTAAACCACGTACCAAGCATGTGCTTTGATCTGCTATTCTAGGAAGAGAATGCAACACGTCTCAGTTTCTGACAGTTTCAGTTTATAAAGTGATCCCATATATAGGTCATCTACCCCTTACATTAATCATATGAAGCAGGTAGGTATTATGAAATATATTTTCCAAAGCTCACTTGTGTGAATGCATAGGCCGGGCAAGTAAGGTAAAGTGGGTAAAACTGATTTCTAAGGTAAATATGTCAAACTGGCGATAAATCAAAGAAATTTTCTTGGGAAATTAAAAAGTGTAAACTCTGTCTGAATACATTCAAATTTACATTTTCAACATTATTTTTCATTGTGGTAACATACACATAACATAGCCATTTTAACCACCTTAACCATTTTAGAGTGTAGGGCTCGGTGGTATTAAACACACTCACACTGTTGTGCTGCCATTCTCCCCATCCCGCTCCTGAACTGTTTTCATCTTTCAAAACTGAAACTCTACACCCGTTCTATAATAACTCCCCATTCCTGCCTCTTGCCAACCCTTGGAAACCTCCATTCTACTTTCTGCCTCTGTGAGTCTGACTCCTCTAGGTATTTCATATAAGTGAAATTATACAGTATCTGTCCTTCAGTGACATTTCATTTAGCATAATTCCTCAAGATTCATCCATGTGATAGCATGCGTCAGAATCTCCTTCCTTTTTAAGACTAAATAGTATTCCACTCTATGCATATCACACGTTTTGTCTAACTATTCATCCAGCCACAGACCCTTAGGTTGCTTCCACCTTTTAGCTATTGTGAATAATGCTGCTATGAATACAGGGTTACAAATGTCTCTTTGAAACTCTTTCAGTTATTTTGGGGATATGTCTGGTAGTGAAATTTCTGGATCTTATGATAGTCCTATGTTTAATGTTTTGAGGAATCTCCACACTGTTTTCCACAGTGGCTACACCATCTTATATTTCTACCAACAGTGCACAGAGTTCCAATTTCTCCACATAATACCAGTACTCCCTATGCTCTGTTTTTTGTATGGTGGCCATTCTAGTGAGTGCAAGGTGGTATCTCGTATGGGTTCGATTTGCGTTTCCCTAATGATTAGTGATGTTGAGTACCTTTCCGTGTGTGTATTCCTCATCTGTATATCTTCTTTGGAGAAATGTCTATTTAAGTCCTTGAAATTCACATTGTTAAGGCATAGCATATACCAATCTCTGAGCCAGAGTTCTTCTGGAGGCTGCTGGCTTATGACCCCTGATCATGTCCTAAGTGACAGAGCCAGGAAAAGATGAACCAGCTCTTTAACACCCTCATTCGATGCCAGCTCAATCTCTCCACCAGCGCACCCTGACATGTTACCTTTGGGATTGGTGACACTTTTAATTTGTAATATGTATGAACGGTACAAAATTCAAAAGGCATAGAGGATACTAGTGTAAAATAATTTTCCTTTCCTCTCCTGAGCCCCAATAACCCACTGTTCCCACTTTGAGGCAACCACTGTCACCAGTGTTTTGTATACTCTTCCATTTTCTACAAAATATGTAGTTTCTTCACTCTCGTGCTGTTTTTTTTCCTTAAAAAATAGGTCTTGGAGAATATTCATATTAGTACTGTGTTGTTCTTTTTCATGACTGTATAATATTCCATTTATGAATACACTATCTTTTATTGAACTGGTTCCCTGTCATTAGACCTTTAGGTTGGTTCCCATCTTTGGCTCTAAAGGACAGGCCTGCACTGAATATCAATGGTACATTTTTTTGAGCAAACTTAATAGATGGACAACTGGCCCTTGCTTGGCTATGAGACTTAGGTCAATGGACTGGCTTTAGATTCCTAACTGTAGCATCGATAGTATAAGCTTTCAAAGAATTCCTGTAGCCAAGGATTCTTCTTTCCAAACCTTCTCCCTAAAACCAGATGGTTTAAAACAATTCAAACTCCAAATATAAATAACATCAAAGCAGATATTTTGTTTAATACTTAAGTATAATATAAAATGTTATTGTAGTATTCGTTATATATTTTCTGACAAGTCCAGCCTACAGTAATTCCTCACTGATCCAGTATCACAAGGAAATAACTCATTGCAACTAACCAAGAGCTTGCAGGTAACATAGTGATTTTAGAACTGAATATTTTGTACTGAAATAATTTTGAATGAAATCTTCATGCAGTCCCCCGCTTTATGAAATATGATACATGAATGTTGGCTCTCCTTGTTTGTGCACTCAGCGTCATGGTTTTGAGCATTCCCTATTGCAATGTGCTGATTCTTGCTGAGCCACGGGTGAACCATGGTCTAAGAGCCCTGATACTAAATGGCCCCATTTTCTCCAGGAGGTCGCCTGATGCCTAAGACTGATCAATGCTCCTCCAGTGCCCCCTAGTGTCCTGTACTCCCCCTTGGCCTCTTAACACATTGTACTGAAATCATTTCTTGCCTGTCTGCCCCCACCACACCCTTGTGTATGAGCCAGGGTGCCTCTGTGAAGGCAAGAATATGTTCTTGTCACTTCTATGTACCCAGCTCCTAAGGATAGTGCTTAGCCTACAATACTTACCCGTAAATACATGTTGAGTGAATGAATGAATATTTAAAGAAACAAAGAAATGAATAGATTCCTATATTCTTTCTTTGAGTCCTTCTCTCTGCTTTTTAAAGCTTTTATTTTCGTCTTCTTTCACACTGTTGCTCTTTTTACATTCAGCATGTTGCCCTTGGCCACTGTCCCCTCTAACTCTCTGCAGCTTGAGAAACTCACTGCGCCTGTAAAATGAGTAGGGATGAAAAATGAGTAGGGATCGGAGGCTTCTCCATGATTCAGGTTTATAGCTTTAGTGCATAATCTTTCTGACAGGTGTTTTGGGAATTCAAAGACATGTTTTGTTTTCCTCACAGCTCTGGTGTTCTGAATTGAGTCATCAGTCAGCTGATTGCTAGGTTAAAAAGTTACTGCTGTTTTGTAAGTCTTCAAAAAATTCGTGGAGTCTAGTTATATGGCCAACACAACACTAGGAAGCCTGAGATTGTCCATCACAGTGCTTGCACATGGTAAGAGATTAATATGTATTTATTGATAGGCAAAAGAAAAGCTCAGAGCACGTTCCCATCGCCCTCAGTAATATCTGACGTATGGAGGAATTACACAATGCCAGGCATTTTATTCAGGTCATCTCATTTAGTCTTCATAAAAATCTAGTGAGATGGGAACTATTACAATATTCATTTCATAGATGAGGAAATTGAGGCTTAGAGACATTAAGAGCCTTTCCAAGGCGCTATAAAGTTGGGAGTTTGGGTAACACCCAGATCTGTCTGATTCTCAAAACCATAGTCGTAACTATAACTACTCTACTCCACTGATCCTAGAGGCTTTCAGTTTCATCAGAGAGGCAAGATAAACACAGATGAAATGACTGAGACTTCTCAAAATACTTCAGCTTGTCACCTGGCCCCTGATAACCTTTCTCCTACTCATCTGCCCACTCTTGCCTGTATAAATTGCCCTCCAGTCATGCTGGGCCCTTTGCAGCATGCTGAGCTCATTCCTGCCACAGCGTCTCTGCCCTGGCCATTCTCTCAGCCTGGAACACTCTCCCTCCAGGTGTATCCATGGCTCTCTCTTTCCTTTAATTTAGTTTTTACTTACATGTGACTTTCTGACAGAGATCTCTGTTGACCACCTCATCTAAAATAGCATCCCCTGACACTCTGTTTCAACATGACTCAACAGATATTCGTTATCTTTCTCTATTTTGTTTTTTGTTGCCTGTCTTTTCCACTCAGTAGTAAACTCTGGGAAGCGAGAGACCTTGTGTGAAGCTCCAGCAGCTAGAACAGTGCCTGACACACAATAGCACTCAATATATACTTGTCCAATGAACAAACGTCTTTACTCTATGTCAGTGTTCTTTAAGATAATTGACATATATTGAACAGCAATCCTATGCCTGATATTTTACCAGATGTTTTTCATTATAATGTCTCGTATATTACTTTGCCACAGCCCTATGGGAGAGGTGTATTGTTTTATTTTCATTTTACAGACACGGATAAGGAAATCGAGTTCAGAGAGGTTAAAGAAAAGGCTCCAGGCAGCTGGTAGCTGAGCAGGATCTGGACCACGGAGTCTGACGTGGAGTCCATGCTCTTTGCCACTGTGACTTATGTCCCGGGAGTTCATTCTTCCAGGCTTATTTTTCTTGCAGTGCTGAAGTCTACGTCTGCAAAGCTTTTAGTGGCAAGTAGTTTCCCTTCCATTTTGCCCTCGTGGTATTTCAACAAGTTCTAACAGGACAGAGAAGAAAACTGAATTCCGGGCCTTTCAAACTCCAGTCTAATGTCCACAGCCATAACCTCACAAAGGTCAGGACACGGGAAGGCTGCTTGTCCTGCTCTGGTGCTTTGCACCTGTTCTTGTCTCTATCTCCAATGCCCTCCCTGTAGGGCCACCTGACAAATGTCAGCTCAGTTTTTCAAATTCTTCATAGGTGTGGCCTCCTCCTCCAGGAAGTCTTCCAAGCTCATCTTGAGTTGGGGCTCCCTCTTATGAGCTTTGATAACACCCTGTGCTCTGTGTATCCTCCGCAATGCTGCAACTCACTACAAATCCCAATCTGATTGTCACTTCTAGACTCACACTCTTCAGTGGTTTCCCACAGAGAATCCAAGGCCAAATTCTGAATGGAAGTGCAGCATCCAATACTCAACCCTCTTGATGTGACGTCTCTTCCCCAACCTTTTCTTCCAAATTGCATCGTCCAGTTTGGTAGCCGCTAGCCCCATCTGGCTACTTACATTTAAAATATTTGAAGTTAAAGAAAATGAAATATTCAATTTTGTAGTCAAATTAGCCACATGCCGTGAAGTCAGCATTTTATGGTGCATCAGATTGTAGGCAATGGCGCCAGACAGACCTTGGTTCAAGTTTCAGTTCCAACATTGACTAGCAGACCTTAGGCAAGTTTTTAGAATTCTCTAAACCAAACTCAAGTTATTAATGTGTAAAAAGGAAATAATACTACCTCCCTCCCTCAGAGACTCATAGTGAGAAATGAATAAGATTGTGTGATGTAAAATGCTTAGTCCAAGGCCTGGTGCATAATGAATGCTTTGAAACCGTTAACCCTCTATGCACCAAGCCCTGTGCTAAGAGGTGGAAATATAAATATATAACACTTAGGACATGTCTTTTGCCTCAAGGAGCTCATAGATATAATAAAAGAAAGAGATGGCTTCCCTATAGAGATTTTCTTGTGTCCAATTTGGGACTATAATGTGGCCTGAACCCTTCCAGCCACCTCCTCCTGCCCACCCCCACTCCTTTTCAAACTTCTACGTCTGTCTTGTCTGGTCCCAGTGGGGCAAATTGCAGAACCTTGTGTTTGGTGGAATGGCCTTTGATATGATTTGGATGTTTGTCCTCTGCAGAGCTCATGTGGAAATGTAACTTCCAGTGTTGGTGGTGGGGCCTGGTGGGAGATGTTTGAGTCATGGAGCCTGATCCCTCATGAATAACTTGGCGGTGTCCTTAGGATAATGAGTGAGTTCTTGCTCTGAGTTCATGTGTGATCTTGTTGATTAAGAGAGTGTAGCGCCTCCCCGTCTCTTGTTGCTGCTTTCATTATGTATATGCCTGCTCTGCCTTCACCTTCCGCCATGAGTAAAAGTTCCCTGAAGCCTCACCGGAATCCAGGCAGATACCAGCACCATGCTTCTTGTACAGCCTACAGAACCGTGAGCCAATTAAACCTCTTTTCTTTCTTTCTTTCTTTCTTTCTTTCTTTCTTTCTTTCTTTCTTTCTTTCTTTCTTTCTTTCTTTCTTTCTTTCTTTTTTAAGACAGAGTCTCACTTTGTCACCCAGGCTAGAGTGCAGTGGCTTGATCTCAGCTCAATGCAACCTCTGCCTCCTGGGTTCAAGCAATTCTCATGCCTCAGCCTCCCCAGTAGCTGGACTTACAGAGATATGCCAACATGACCAGCTAATGTTTTGTATTTTTAGTAGAGACGGAGTTTCAACATGTTGGCTGGGCTGGTCTCGAACTCCTGACCTCAGGTGATCTGCCCACCTCAGCCTCCCAAAGTGCTAGGATTACAGGCGTGAGCCACCATGCCCGGCCGCAAAGCCCTTTTGTTTATAAATTACCCAGTCTCAGGCATTCCTTTATAGCCACGCAAGAATGGACTAACACAGTCTTCATTATTGCCACTGTCCCATTGTCATCCATCTCTGGATGGTATCTCTCTGCTCTGTTAAAGGTGATTTGCGCTCTACTTGGAGGTGATCACTTCAAGGCCACCCGATTCCGTGGGTTCGAATAGAAAGATGCAGCTAGCATGCAATGTCCTTTGCCTTTTATCTGCCTCATTGGCCTGAGATGCCATGATTCATCTGCAGTAGCGTCTTCCATTCCACCACATCATCGGAAAGATCTCTGCTTACTTATTGGCATTCAGTGGGAGCCCTAGTGACAATGCTGAGCTGATGCAAGGGTTGGTATGCATCATGAATATGAATATCATTATTCAAATTATCCTGGTAGATGTTGAAGATAAAAGGAGATGTTTTATTTTGTGTTCATTAAGCAGTAGAGGGTGTTTCCCCCTGGCTGCTGACTCATTATGCCTGTTATGGTTAATGGTAGTTAAATTCCAGCATCACATCAAGGCAGAGAAATGATCCCTCAAGTATTTGGAAACTCCTTCCTCCAAATTGCAGATCAAAGCTAGGTTAGGAACTTCTATGCCGTCTTGCTAATGGATTAGACAAACTGCATTATTTGAATTTTTCTCTCCCAACGCTAACTTTCCCTAAGTAGAAATGATTACAGAAATTTCCTAAGCATGAGTGATTGTGTGGTCTACTACAGCCACCCACCATTATGGCTTTTGCCTCCAGGGGAGAAAAATTAACATCACCTGTTGTGTATCAGGAGCTCCGCTTATGCCCTCTCACTCACAGTGGACAAATACCCCAATGAGACACCCTGTATATGAGGAAACTGAGGCCCAGAATGGTTAAATTACCCACCCCAAATCATCCAGCCGATGGGAGAGCCAGGCAACAACACAGGGCTTTCTGGCTTGGAAACATGAGAATCTACTGTTTGGGGCCATCTCCCAAGTGTCTGTCAGATGTCTGCTCTAGAAGAATGTTATGTTCAAGGCTGAGAGTAGGCATACGAGAAAGGCTCATAACAAAGTTGCCGGAGAGGTGTGGCTGATTCATAAGACCCCATACAAGCTACCTGCTGATGTGGTTTTTTCCTCTTCCATACACCTGCTGATGAGAAAATGAGTTAATCCTGGGTCACTGTGGGTGAGAGCTGGGAAAGTGCCCCCTTCTGTGACTTGGGAGTGAGAAGGAGCCTGTTGGAGGTGAGGGAATGTGGGCAGGAAAGAGCAAGTTGCTGGGTCCTGCCTTCATCATCCTCCTGGAATCAGAGGCGCCACCTTGTCTGTCACCTTACAGTAGAGGAGGCTTCTAGTGACTTCTGGAAGGAAAGAAATCCTAGAAAGCTCAGCCTCATGCAGGTTTTCATAGCATTTAAGACAGAATGTCTCTGCTGCCACATAACACCTGTTCTCTTGTTGTCACTGAAGATGGAGGAAAAAATGAATCCCTGTCCTCTTCATGGCATCTCTTCCTGTGACTGCTTCTGGGCCCTGAATAGAACATGGCCCAGCTTTGTATCTTCCTCCCAGGACCCATTTTCTGGGTCTGGGTAGTGTTTGTGTTGTTCTCCTTTGTGCTCTCTTCAGCTCAGCTCTGTCTGGGTGAAATGTGGGGCCCAAGAGGAAACGGAAATGGATCCACTAAGCAACACTTGGAGAAAGAGCTGACTCTGCTGAGACCCCACCTGGAAGGCTGCGCTCAGCTCTAAGCACCTAATTACCAGCCAGGTACAGACAAATGGGGTGAGGGTGAGGGGAAATGCAACAAGAATGATGGAGAAGGACAACTTGATTTATGAAGAGAGATTAAAAGAGCTGAATAGGTAGAGCTCAATAAATGATGATCTGGAGGAACTCAGGGACCATCCACTTACAGCTGAAGGTTGTAAACAGTGAGCAGAGTAAGAATTATTTTGGTTACAGCTAAGAAATATAACAAAGAGTAATGAAGAGAAATTTATAATAATAATGGACTGTAATGTTATACCTATTTCCAACCCAAGAAACCTTAAGACATTTTATGGCTAAGTATAACATGCACACTACAACGAGGCGTACTCAGACTATAATGTGGCTTGTAATTTAGCTGAAGCCTTTAAAAAAAAAATTTAGTGGGAGGGTAATGGGCACTTTTTGTGTAAAGCACAGGGCCCCAGCTTTGTTTTCCCTGTTGCCCACTCACAGGCATACTGTAGGTGGAGAATGGTGTTGCTTTGCATAAATAAGACGACTTTCAAAGTTTCCTGCTACCATTTTCAGAGATGCGCAGAATCCAAACCCCATTTTGTAGAAAAAAAGTAGAAGGATCTTCACAGTCAGGGAAATATGGGGCTGAGAAAACAGTGGAAGGCTGCTACAGTTTAGTTCTTAACACTAGCTGACTCCCTCAGTCCATTCAGGCTACTGTAACAAAATACCATGGACTGGGCGGCTTATAAACAACAGAAATTTATTTCTTATGGTTCTGGAGGCTGGGAAGTCCAAGATCAAGGTGCCAGCAGATTGGGTTCATAGACGGATTTACGGGTGGTGTCCCGCCTGGCGGAAGGGGCATAATAGCTCCCTGGGGCCTGTTTTATACGGGTGCTAATCTCATTCATGAGGGCCCAGCCCTTGTGACCTACTTACCTTCCAAAGACCTCACTTCCTAGTACCATTACCTTGGGAGTCAGATTTCCAACATATGAATTTTGGAGACACACAAAACATTCAGAATTAGAGCACTGATGGAGTAGGTGGGACTGAAGACAGAACTACAACTTTTCTTTTTCCCCTTGCTTCTGTCCAGGCTCTGAAATGGTGTGGATTTGCCCACATCTTTCCTTTCTCCGGACCTCAGCATCCTCAGCCTCTGTTTGAAGAAGCAAAGCTTTGGCCCTTTTCTGTTTAGAATACTGAGGGATGGGTGAGGCTTTGCATTTTGCTGTTCTCTATGCTTGGATGGCTTCCTCCTCAAATATCCATATCACTCACTTCCTCACTTCATTCAGATTCTGCTCAAATGAACTCATTAGAGAGTCTGTACCAGGTCATCCTGCCTAAAATAGGAGGACTTTTTCCCCTTCATCACTCTCCAGCAACTTACTCTTCTTTACTTTTTTAAAGCATACTAATGTCAACCTAAACAACAGAGAGTTTTTCTAAAAGAAAAGGTATTTATTTGGAAATAGAACATTGCAGTGGTAAAATGTGTGCCATAGTAAACTATGTGTGTATTCATGGAGGTAAAGGAAGACAAAAGTTTTTAAAGGAAAAATCAGGAGGATTACATAATTGGTTTGAAATAATTCTCCTTGGTTACATAGATTAATAACAAGGCTGACACCAGCCCAAGGTTACACAAGCAGATGCTGGGCAGATGTCCTTGCAAAAGTATTTTTTGTGCAAGGTTGTGATGACCTTTGGTCAAGGTTGTGAATTTTGCAGTTGTATTAGTCTATTTTCATGCTGCTAATAAAGACATACCTGAGACTAGGTAATTTATAAAGAAAAGAGATTGTTGTTGTTGTCTGAGAAGGAGTTTTGCTCTTGTTGCCCAGGCTAGAGTGTAATGGCAGGGTCTCGGCTCACTGCAACCTCTGCCCCCTGGGTTCAAACGATTCTCCTGCCTCAGCCTTCCCAGTAGCTGGGACTATAGGTGCCCACCACCACTCTTAGCTAATTTTGTATATTTTTAGTAGCGACAGGGTTGCACCGTGTTGGTCAGGCTGGTCTTGAACTCCTGACCTCAGGTGATTCACCCACCTCAGCCTCCCAAAGTGCTGGGATTACAGGCGTGAGCTACTGTGCCTGGCTGAAAAGAGGTTTAATGGACTCACAATTCCACATGGCTGGATGTCCTCACAATCGTGGTAAAAGGCAAAGGAGGGGCAAAGTCACATCTTATATGGCAGCAGGCAAGAGGGTTTGTGTAGGGGAACTCCCCTTTATAAAACCACCTGATCTCATGAGACTTATTCTCTATCATGAGAACAACATGGGAAAGATCTGCCCACGTGATTCAGTTACCTCCCACCAGGTCCCTCCCATGACGTGGGAATTATGGGAGCTACAATTCAAGATGAGATTTAGGTGGGGACATAGCCAAGCCATATCAGCAGTCTTTTGTAATAGTTTCTGTTTTCATGAATACAAGTGTGACGCCTGTCTTCATGGCCTGCCTGAGCTCTATTTGTCCGTTTTTTTCTTTCATTTTTTTGAACATTTGTGACTCCATTTTGATTCTTTCATACTTATCAATACCACAAATTATTGTATTATCCATATCATATAACTATTTTTTTCCATCTCCTCTGACTTGAATGTAAGCTCCTTGAGGACAGGGTCTTTGTCTGCTCTGCCCATTGCTGCAACCAGCAACGATACGAATTCCTGGCCACTTATAGCATATGCTCAGCAAATGTTAACAACACCAATGGACTTGATGTACCTTGGGCTTTTCAGATAAAGAAACCTTGTAAATTGCATGTGTAGTTTAGGTCTGCAGCATGTTTTTAACCTCTTAAAATTCTCATCCTTTCAGTAGTCCTATGGTATATGCTAGTGCTCTTCTCTCCAATTTACAGAGAGAAAAACCGAGGCACATGGTTAAAACTTGAGACAAATTTACATGGCAGGAGCTAGATTGAAATCCAGAGCTCCCATGTTCTCAGAGCTTTCTTTGATACTTAGGCATCTCCTTCCAGAGTCCAAATTTTATGTCTCTATGCTCCTTGCCTCCCACATTGCATGAACTTGTAGAAAGTCATAAAGGGGCCAGATGTGGTGTCTCACACCTGTAATCCCAGCATTTTGAGAATCCAAGGTGGGCGGATTGCTTGAGCCCAGGAGTTTGAGACCAGCCTGGGCAACATGGTGAAACCCCATCTCTAAAAAAAAAAAAAATAGAAAAATTAGTCGGGCATAGTGGCCTGTAGTCCCAGCTTCTCAGGAGGCTGAGGCAGGAAAATTGCTGCTTGAACCCAGGAGGTTAAGGCTACAGTGAGCCAAGATTGTGCCACTGCACTCTAGCCTGGGTGCCAGAGTGAGATCCTGTCTCAAAACAAAAAGCAAACAAAAAACCCCCACAAAGTAGTAAAGGGATTATAAAGAAACTCTTCATGCAGAAGTGGGTAAGTGTATAAAGTAATGATCTCATTATAGGAAAATCTATAAAGCTGGGCCAACTCTCCTTGGTTGCTAATTATAGGCACCTGAAGTCTCTGGAACAGGTTGTTTGCACAATATATACTTCAGCTGGTTGTTCTATTTGTACATACACAGTGCTTTGCTGTTCCAAGTAGCTGAAGAACGTGGAAGAGGTGCTTTTCTGCTGTGCTTTTTCTGCCTTCCATCTGGTAAGATTCTTAATGGCCATATACAAGGCTGATATGTGTTTTCTGACCTAAGTTTCCGGTGATTGTCTTCAACTTAATATTTGCTGAGGCATCAGGAGGATTCAGAGGTTTCCCTCTTTAGTTCCTTTATTGGCTAGTGTCAGCCTCACTTTAATTTTTGTCATTAATACAGAGTCAACAACATGCCAGGGAGCAATATGGGGACTGGAGGAGGCAGTCATAGTTCTTGGCTGGAGTCCTCAGGAGAGAGTTTTAGCAGGAGAACTGAGAAGCCAGATCATTCTCAACAACTACTGTTGTCTTAGGAAATGAGGTCATGATGTGCTAGTCACTGTGTGGGGAGCCTTTGAAACCAGTTTTTTTAGTAGCAGGGAGTTGAGGGGTGTTTCTGCGGCCAAGGGGAATCCAGGATGAACCAGCCATAAGGAAAAAACCTCCAGGGACATTGTGAGGCCAGCATGACAGAGAACATTTGGGGCTTTTTCTCACTCATTGTATTAGTCTATTTACAAGCTGCTAATAAAGACATGCCTGAGACAGGGTAATTTATAAAGGAAAGAGGTTTAATAGATTCACAGTTCTACATGGCTGAGGAGGACTCACACTCACGGCAGAAAGCAAAGGAGAAGCAAAGGCACATCTTACAGGGTGGCAGGCAGGAGAGCCTGTGCAGGGGAACTCCCATTTGTAAAACCATCAGATCTCATGAGACTTACTCACTGCCATGAGAACAGTATGGGGAAAACCCCACCCATGATTCAATTATCTCCACCTGGCCCCACCCTTGACATATGGGGATTATTACAATTCAAGGTGAGATTTGGATGGGGACAGAGCCAAACCGTTATCACTCATAAAGAATGCTGGCTTGCACATTAGAGTTGATGCTTTGCTTTGTTTTTACAAAAGGGTTTAACTCTGTGCAACAGCTCAGCAAGCAAGGCCAACCCTCTTAGTCCTACTTCTATGAATTGCAGAAGAAATGATAAAAGAACAAAGATTCTGGAGGCCACTGGCTCTCCTCAATTTGCAATAATTCTTTCTCTTTGAGACCGCCCCCCTCATCTCCTTATAGATCCAGATGCCATTTGGGAAGGTCAAATTAGAAATACAAGAAGAAAAACAGGCAGGTGCCAGTTAAGTTCCTTTCTTAAAAGAAAGCTCATCTCCAACACTCTGTGCAGACTTCCCAGTATAGGTGGGTAATGATTAAGTCGCCTCTCTTCTTTCTTTTTAATCAAACATTTTTTTCTTTCTTTCTTTTTGGTCCTTTACCTGCAGTGCAGAGAGTTCATTAACTTGGTGAACAAAGAGAACACATTTGAGCAATGTGCATCAGAAGGGAGGGAGTAATGTTCCTTTGCTGTGATTCTACATTTTGTGAAAACAGTTGTACAGATAGCCGTATTTTGACTTCCGAAATGGTGAATGACAGCATTTGAATGCACGATTGTTCAGTATAATTTTGGGGCATTGTGGCTGCCTCAGTGAATGGTCTTACACTGCTCTGAGCCTGTGCAGAAGTGAGACCAGGGCCACTATAATCTCCAAAAGAGGGTTTCCTCCATTTGCAGCAAAATTATGTCAGTCATTTGACCATTCTCAACATGCCTAGGACATAAATAAAGCCAGAGACTGAAAGTAGCAGAGTGTGGGCAGTTTTTGAGCAAACGGTGGATTAATGATTTCAATTAAGTTGGGTTTGCGTGATTTCTTTTTTCTGTGAAAATGATTTTTTAAAATTTTATTGTATTTTTAATTGACAAGTAATAATGGTATATATCATGGCTACAACATGATGTTTTGGTATATGTTTACATTGTAGAATGATTATATCAAGCTAATTAACATATCTACCCCCTCACATATATGTCAACTGAAAATGATTTGGGGAGTCTCTCTATTAAACCTTAATTCAGGAAAGTGTAAAGTTTGTATATAAGGTACATGAGGTTTTAATTTTAAGGCAAAACCCTGAAGATGGGGAAGATAATGTAGAGTTATGGGAAAAGCAGATATTTTGGAATCAGATGGATCTGCCTTTAAATTCTGACTGCTTTTTCCTAGCTGTTGAGACCTGTGCACGTTGTTTTTAAAAACTTCGCTTCAGTTTCTTCATCCACAAAAAGAGAATAACACCTACCTAATCCAGCATTAGAGAATTCAGTAAAACGACAGATGTAAGCCTCCTGGCATATGGAATGCACTCAATTGACTTCAATCTCCTTCCACCCACCCTCTGTCCAGTTTAAAGTGTATCTGATGAAACACACAGCCAAAGTTAATGCAGGAGACCCTGTCTGATGTACCCAAGAGCTGTTGCTGTCTGTACCTCCAGAAACCCCTTCTCTCAAGGGCCAGACAAACCCATAGTCATGTAAGCATTTGTAGGCTCCACAGGGGGTTTTGGGCAGCTGCACATTGCACACCAGCTTCATTTTCCTTTCTTTCTTTCTTTCTTTTTTTTTTTTTTTGAGACAGAGTCTTACTCTGTCAACCAGGCTGGAGTGCAGTGGCGTGATCTCAGCTTACTGCAATCTCTGCCTCCCGGGATCAAGTGATTCTCCTCCCTCAGCCTGCTGAGCAGTTGGGATTACAAGCACCCACCATCAGGCCCAGCTAATTTTTGTATTTTTAGCAGAGACGGGTTTTCACCATGTTGGCCAGTCTGGTCTCAAACTCCTGACCTCAGGTGATCACCTGATTTGGCCTCCCAAAGTGCTGGGATTACAGGCGTGAGCCACCGCGCCCAGCCACCAGCTTCATTCTGCATCTAGGTCCTTTCGCGCTTTGTTCTTCTTCAGAGATGTGGTGTGACTCTGGGAAAGTCAGCCTGGCCTAAGAGTGCATTTTTGCATTTTCTGCCAGGGCAGGGCATGTGTGTCTCCGTCTGTGTCTTCAGTTAGAGGAAGATGCAGGTGCTTCACTACATTCTCGGAAATGCAGAACTACTGCAGAAAGCCCTGCTCTCACAGTGATGTTGAAAAGGAACCATAGACTTTATAGACCATTGAATGTGTGCGGTTAGTGTCCCAGCTTTCCTTCCAGGGCTGGTATACCAAGCAGTAATGCCCTCCCTGCTTTGGAAGGACAAGTGCTCATTATCTCTTACAAAGAAGATAATCTTCCACTTCCCTTTCTCCTGCTTCCTTCTCCATCCTTTCAGATTCTCTCATAGATTTTCCTCTTCAACCCAAGGTTTTGGTTTTGTTTTTAATACAAGTGGGAAAAATCACTTCCCTCAAGTGAACAGCCTCCACAATCCTTAGACATACTGATAAATGCCCTACATGGTTTAAAAACAACTTGGGCTGGGCTTAGTGGCTCGCACCTGTAATCCCAGCACTTTGGGAGGCCGAGGCAGGCAGATCACGAGGTCACTAGATCGAGACCGTCCTGGCCAACATGGTGAAACCCCATTTCTACTAAAAATACAAGAATTAACTAGGGGTGGTGGTGGGTGCCTTTGGTCTCAGCTACTTGGGGGGCTGTGGCAGGAGAATCGCTTTAACCTGGGAGGCGGAGGTTGCAGTGATCTGAGATGGCGCCACTTCACTCCAGCCTGGTGAGAGAGTGAGACTCGGTCTCAAAAAACAAAACAAAACAAAATGAAAAAACTCAGGACGCTGCTTCTGTAGGAGGCTTCTTGGTTTCGAGAAGGTGGGATAGGTGAGCTGGAGGTGGTTTGAGAGTCAGAAGAGGAGTGTGAGAGGGGGAGTGAAAGGAGGACTTATGAAAAGTAGAGGGGTGGAGCATTGCCTGAGATGTGGGATTTGAGGGAGGGAGCGGAGTAAAGAGAATGGGTGGGGAGCCCTGCTTGCTCTTCATTGTAGAATGCAATCTTTTTGCCTCCTTAAGTCACTTTCAGACAAGACATTTGTTCCAAAGCTTTCTGTGGGAGAAATTGTTTCTTTTGAATACAGCTATGCACTGAGACATACCTTAAATAAAATAGTCCAGCTAAATTCAGGTCTGGGGGTAGTCATGATACATGTAATAACTCCGGACACTGATGGAACACTTCACTTTCATTTGCTCACCTAAACGTTACAAGAGTCTTACATTTCCCTCCATTTCAGAGAGGAAGAAAGCAAGGCTTAGTGGGAACTTGGTAATGTGTAAAATCCCTTGGCTGTGCAGTGCACTGCAAAGCTGGTGGTGGGTAAAAGCCCGGGTCTGTCTGACTCCAGGGTCCAGGCTGTTCCTGAAACCCTCTTCCTCCTTTGTTAGGGAGCATGCTGTGTCTTTGGAAAGCAGCTGTACTCACTGCTATGCCACCGACTCTGTGCTCTGGCTTTGGGATTCTCCCTAGCATCTCCCAAGCACCGAGCTTTGCACGTAGTGGGTGCTTGGTAATGTTTGTAGAGCAAGTGATTTACCTGGGTAGCACACATCACGTTAAGCCACACAGTGCATCTGAGCTAAGCACCGGCTTTTAAATTCAGGAGGCGACATAAGAACATGCTTCTGGGTTCGCAGTTACTCTCTCAAGTGAACAATTCATGGATTAATTATTTCTCAGGAGACTTTCAATGCCTCAGAGAAGTGCCCATTCACTCAAAACTTGGCAAGATGAGCATGAGCAAAGAAAATCAGCAAATCTGAGACATGGTCAAGTGCGGAAATAGATGCATAATTGTTATTCAGGGACAGCAGTAAAAGGACATCGGGTTCTTAGATTTAATATGTACCCTGAGGTGTGCTTCGGATATCTTCCTGATGGATTTACAAGAAGTCCACTTCACCCCATCAATAAAGTCAGGACAAAGAGAACACGAAGTGGGGAGGATGGGTGCAGTCCCTCACGACACAACTTCTCTCATGCTCCTGAAATCAGAGGGGAGAATTGGGGAGAGAAGAATCGTAGAAACTGAGCACTGGAAGGAGTTTTGAAAAGTCATCTAATCTGCACCCCCCCCTTAATCATCTGAGGCAGGTTCATTTTTATTTTGAAAGGCACCCAGGGAAAGACACTCAGTACCCTCTTTTTTCGGTAGAGCTATTGCAGGGTTAACAACTCTCATACATCAGAAGGTGAATCTCCCTAATTCATCACCTGCCACAGCAAACACAAGCTGATGGAGTCTATCTATTTACTGAGGATTTATGTCCTCTGTCCCACTTTAAGGTGTATCCGATGATGATACACTACCTGCTTCCAAAATGGTTGTGAGGCAATCCACCACCGGAGTGGGCTCAGTTTAGGGAAAAGAGCATGCAAAAAAAGAAAGAAAAAACTGACAAGAACAACAACAAAACTGAGTGGTATTGAATATGCTGCCCTAAAGAAAGATAAGGGCCGGCCTCAGGTTGTGAAACTCTAGGCTGCACTGGGTGTAACTGGAATGAGGTAAGTGGCAGACAGTAGAGAAACTGGGAGGTCATGGCTGCCGGAGAATGAATGAACCACTTCACAGTGGTTTGCAAAAGTCTAGGCTGCTTTGCAACAGTCTAGGCATAGAGAAAAAAACTGGTGATAGGTGAATTCTGACATAATAGAAGATTTGAAGAAGGACTGGCAGTGCCTTATTTTATTAATTTGTGCCACAGAGGGTCATTAAGGCATATGTGAATCTATGTGGGAAAGCTCTCGTGAAATCTACCATCATTACAAGCACGACAAATAAACGATATAGATATGGCAGATGGCAGCGAGAGAAGGGACCTACCCAGGAAAGGAGAACTTGTGATTCTAGTGATAGCAGAGGTTAGGGAGGAAGTCAGGCACACGCAGGGATACTGAGGGAACCAGGGTGGGGTTTGTGCCACAAGAAAAAAGGGGCTCACTCTGAGGATAGCACAACAGATTGGTCTTTTGAGAAAATAGTCTCATCAGTCTTTGTGACGGTACTACACTGACCTTTAAGGCATCACGACATAAGAGTTTTTCATGCTGACAGGCTGCAAGAAAATGCAAATGTTGAAAGAAACTGAATTAACCGAGGGAAAGTCATCTTAAATGGGCTAGAGGCAATCTAGACTGCGAAAACACAGTGCTGGTAATTTGGAAGGCTAGAAATATCCCTTCTCTTCATTAAAAGGGATATTGTTTCAATCGTAGCTTTACTATTATTGCCATTATTACTACTACTAACTCAACATAATTAAACTGGAATGTGAGGTGCTTTACCAAAACCAAATACCAGAATGCATATTGTTATACATACGTGAAGCACATTTTGCACAATTTCTTCAGAGCTGGAAAACAAAAACCAGTAGGGAAGGGAAAGGAAAAGAAAAAGTGAAAGGAAAGAAGATTGAGGGCTCCTCCTTGTGCGTACTTGTGTGTCCTGCATCTCAGTGGGAAGCCTGGGACATAGACGGATGGATGGGTGGATGGATGGAGGGATGGATGGATAGATGGATGGGTAAATAGGTAGATGGATGGATGAGTGGATGGGTGGATAGATGGATGGGTAAATGGATGGATGGGTGGATGGATGGATGAATGGATGGATAGATGGATGGGTGAATAGGTAGATGGATGGATGAGTGGATGGGTGGATAGATGGATAGGTAAATTGGATGGATGGTTGGATGGATTGGATGAATGGATGGATGGATGGGTGGGCGGGTGGGTTGATGGGTAGATAGGTGGATGTTTACAGTAAAACGTCTACCTGAAATAGTGATAAAACATGAAGGAGTTGGAAGAAAAATAGAAGCAGTGTCATCGTTAGCTATGTCTAATGGACACCTTCTGGGACAGTGCCCAACACCTACGTGAGGCCTTGGGTCAGTGTTGGTTTAAGAAGCTAAATCTCTGAGTGACTTTGTCCAGCTGCTTACTCCATCTCTGTCCTTGCTGTGGGACAGCTTGCTTGCCCATTTTCCTTATTCCTCTCCACCTAGTCCCTCTCAGACTTCTTGGTTGATTTTCCCCTACCTCAGGAATCAATGTGGGAGTCTCCGGCTCAGTCCTAGTCTCTGTTTCCATTTCACTCTGCACTTTCTCCCATGATTTAAAAAAACTCTATCTTGATGGATCTCAACTTTATCATTCTCAGCCAGACCATGCTAGATTCTTTATAAAAATTTTTAAAATTTATTTTATTTTTATTTTTAAGACAGAGTCTCTGTGTCATTCAGGCTGGAGTGCAGTGAAACACTGTAACCTCTACCTCCCAGGTTCAAGTGATTCTCATGCCCAGTTCAAGCAATTGTCATGTCACAGCCTCCTGAGTAGCTGGGATTACAGACAACTGCCACCATGCCTGGCTGATTTTTGTATTTTCAGCAGAGATGGGATTTTGCCATGTTGGCCAGGTGGGTCTCAAACTCCTGACCTCAAGGGATTGGCCTACCTTGGCCCCCAAAGTGCTGGGATTATAGGTATGAGCCACCACTCCCAGCCCTAAGTGCTAGATTCTTACATACAATTACCTGGTCTTCAATTCTACGTTGATGTCTCAGAGTTAGCTGAAGCCTAATGTGTCCTCCCCCATCTGCTCCTGCTCCAGGGCTTCTCATCTCACTGCTGGCACCTGCACCTTCCCAGTTGCTCAGGGCCAAAACCTGGGGAGCTGCGATCCCCAGATGACCATAGATTGGCCGTTGCCATGACCTGTAGCCCTGGACTAAGAAGCCAGTGTAGTTTCTCCTCTGTGCTCCCAAAGTGGGCTCTGAACTAGTCTCCCTGCCTCTGTGGTTGTTTCCCAGTTATATTGGTTCACATTGTAGACAGAATGATCCTTTAAAACAAACAAAATAATGCACCTGCTTAAAATCCTTTCATGGCTTCCCGTGGCATTTCAACAACATCCCAAACCCTTAATTAAAATCCTTTCATGGCTTCCCGTGGCATTTCAACAACATCCCAAACCCTTAACCTGGCCTACAAGACCCAGCATCTCTGGCCCTGGAGAACCTCTCCAGCTCATCACGGTTCACCTTCTGCTCCATTCACCACACTCTGGCCACACAGGCATGTAATGTTACTAAGTAAGCTTGGCTCTTCCCCACCCCAGGGCTTTGGTCGCGTGGTTCCCTGACCCAGAATGTTCTTTTCTTTCTTGTTGAATGGCTAATTCCTATTTTTTTTTAAAAAACCGTTTGGCTTAAATGTCACTGTCTGAGGACTGCAATTCCTGGCACCCTCAATCTACATAATTGCAACCCCCGTGTCTGTCATCACACACCATCATTCTGTAATTCTGTCCTGTAGCAGTCTGTACTTTTGCATACTACCTCCTCTCACTTTGTGCTTTATCTTTGTATGTGCCTATTTGTGGTGGTGTCTTTTTCTCTCTACTAAATTATTCCATGAAGGCGGAAGCTGTGTTCTTTTTGTTTACAAGCGTCTGTCTTCTAGGAATCTGGGATTGAGGATTAGAATCAATCAGCCTCAGCTGATTGCAGCGCCATTGAAGATAAGTCCACGTGGAGCTGTGGAAGGAGTTTCCTGCATGAGAGGAAGACATGGAGAAAGCAAGCTGAAAAACCTACACGGAGAGAGACACAACCCAGAGATGAGAGACAGAGAAAGAGGCACACACCCAGATGGAGACTCAGAGAGAGGCAAACATTCTCCTGTCTGCTCTGGGATTCTTCCTTATGAGGTCTTAGGATGCTCACACGAATCCCCTTTTAGCTTGGGCTAGGCTGAGGGCATTTCCATTACCTAAAACAGAAATCCATCACTGGCCTGCTTGGAGATGGAGACAGGCAATGGTAAGAAAGGCGCTCTAGCAATTAATCAAAGAATATACACCTTGAATAAATGCTTGCAACTGACCCAGTGGCAAATTTCAGGGGCTGAGCCATGAATCTTCCCCATGACTTCATTTGCCTGTTACCTGTCTTTGGCTTTGGAAGGCACTTCCCTGGTCTACAGTCTCTTGAACCGTCTTCACACTGGATTGCGGCTATGGGTCAGAGCAAGGCGAAGGCTCTGACTGGCCCAGACACCTGTCATTTCACAGCAGAGTTAAATATAAGCCCTGGGACATGCTTTCTCTCTTTGCAGCTGCAGCATGTGCAGAAACTGTCCAGGGCAATGATTAATTTCAAGTTTCTTCTTTTGAAGGACAGGGCCCGGCTAATGTGACACATCCTTCCTGAAAATGATGCGTTTCTAGATTTCCATCTTAAGGCTATGTGATTTCTGAAGGGTAAACATGGCCTTAAAGGGGGGAAAATTGTTCTGCTTAACTATGCAGAGAATTCCCAGTAGTTCCTATAATTTGGTTTTCTGAATAGGGCACATTTGCATTCACTGACTTGTGACTTTTTAGACTAGCAAATGCATTTCTCTCTTTTCTGTGTTTCATTAAATGATTAGGTGGTCTCCAAGCTGGGTACCTTTGAGATTTGGAGGCACGTCCATCTAGCTAGTTTCTTTTTCTTTATAGCTTCCCTTCCCACATCTTTTTTCATTTAAAATCCTTTTTGTTAAGTGAGGACTGGTGCTCACAGATGTGTGTGTGCATGCAACATGCGATGCAACAGGGTGGGAATAGAAGAGGAGCGGGGAAAAGTGTATTAGATCTTGCTTAGGAGAAAAAGATTGCTTTGGTCTGCAGCTGAAATTAGAATAAGGGAAAGAGGTGATTTTTTGTTATTTTACAACTTTATTTTTTATTCTTAGCACATCACATAACATCTGGCGTTAGTGATGCATGTGACCAAATGGCTGCTCCCCCATCAATGAGGACAGGCAGTTCTGAGTAGGGAGGCTGTCATTGCCTTGGTCATGTGGCCCATGGACCCCTGCTCCTGGGTGAGTGAGGTTGAGGCAGGTACTGCTGGGGAATTCCCATTCCAGACTGCTCAAGTGAGTGAACACAGGACAGGGAAATTCTCCATACTCCAGCAGAGAAGCCAGGATATTTAGGTTTACCCAACACACCCTCAATGGTTGGACATTTTGTTTGTTTCAGTAATTTCCGACTATAAATATGGCAGGCCAGGAACCATTGGTTGGGAATGAATTATAAGTAAAGGGTTGAAGCTGCCTCCAAAGAACTCCGAAATCTGGCAGAATTCCCCAAAAATGTAATAAAGGTTACAAAATAACTCCACAATGGGCTAAAATTACTAATGGGCAAGACAGTAATTTTTAATCAAATGACATTTGCATCCACATTGTCTTTTTGATCCATTTAAGTCAGTTTCTTAAAGGTAGAAATCCTGGCTTTGAGACACAATTTTCCCACCCAGCTTGGGCAAGTTACAGCATTGCTAAGCCACCCTTTCCTGAAATATCTACTTCACCTGGTTGGTAGAAGGATTTGATGATACAACACATACGAAAGTGTTTCACAAACTGTGAACTATGAAGATATTATTATTTCTCCTTTAAGCTACTAACAACTGTCCAGCAATGGCTGACCAAAACAGTCAACAATTAACTGGGCACAGTGGCTCACGCCTGAAATCCCAGCACTTTGGGAGGTTGAAGTGGGTGGATCACCTGAGGTCAAGAGTTTGAGATCAGCCTGGCCAACATGGTGAAACCCCATCTCTACAAAAAAAGTACAGAATTAGCCGGATGTGGTGGCTCATGCCTGTAATCCCAGCTACTCGGGAGGCTGAGGTAAGAGAACTGCTTAACCTGGGAGGTGGAGGTTGCAATGAGCTAAAATCGTGCCACTGCATTCTAGTCCGGATGACAGAGCGAGACTCCATCTCAAAAATAAAAGTGAACAGTTGGAAATGGTCTAAATGCCAGCAATAATGTTTGCTAAGCAAATTATGCTATATATATACAATAGAATTATGCTACATCCATAGGGTGGAATTATCTGCAGGCGTTAAAAAAGATAGCACTGTTTATCTATTGACATGGGCAGTTGATCTAAATACATTATAAAGTAAAAAAGTAAGTCATAAATATATAATATATATTATATAAATACATTGTTAAAACATTGATCTAAATGCAATATTAAGTTAAAAATATATTTTTCTGTATTCTCAGCTACTCTGGAGGCTGAGGCAGGAGAATCACTTGAATCCAGGAGGCGGAAGTTGCAGTGAGCTGAGATAGCGTCACTGCACTCTAGCCTAGGCGACAGATGGAGACTCCATCTCAAAAAAAAAGTATATTTTTCTAAAATGAAACAATGTTAATTAACATTTATATTAAAAGATGTCTGAAACAATTTATATAAAAATTTCTAGAATATGTATCACTAATGAAATATATATATTATATATTATGTAAAATATATTTTACATAATGAAGATTCTATTATTTCTCCTCTAAGCTACTAGCAACTGTTTTCAGCAATGGCTGATCAAAACAGTGAACAATTAGCTGGTGCAGTGGCTTACATATTAATTAATATATGTAAAATATATCTTATATAATATATAATATAAATTATATATTATATAAATGGGAAAAGGGTGGCTTGGAATTTAGATACATCCATTGTTTAAAAAAAGAATGGAATTTCCTCTGCCCTGGAAAACCTGGTGGGCACAGGAGGATGAACACTGGCAGCGTGGAAGGCTGAAGGAAGAGGCTTCGTGGGAGAATGAGACCTGAGGAATCTCTAGTCCGTAGGTACCTGGAAATCCATACATATCCCCCTGAGCAGCTGAAGTCACAGTTGGGAAAATTGGATATTTGCCCACAATATGCACCTCCCCAAGCCGCTTTCCCCAGCCCCTTCTCCCTCTGCCAGGACCACAGACCACTCCAGGTGTCCCAGAGCCACTTGGGACCATGTGAACTCAGGAAACAAGAGAGTAGCTTCTTCTTGTGGGTTTCAGATGAACGTACGGCAGGACCATCTCCAGACCTGTTGAAGTATCTCAACACCCTGCTAAGTTATGCTGCCAGGAAAGAGACTTGCCCAATTGGATGGCTGTGGCCCCTTCAGTAGAACTTTCTGTCACTTGTTCCAGGCTTGGCATGAAGCACACCTGCAATGCTTTGCCACTTTTCCTTGCCCTTTGTTACCTTTTCCTTAATGATTGCCAACCTCATGGGCACTCCACTATGCATGGAGTCAGGAATGGAGGAGTGGAATGGGTGCAAAAATAAGTTAAAACATTTCTATCCTCAGGGACTTTATGGTCTAGCAGAGGAGATGAATATATACGCAACTAATTATGAGTCAAGGCAAGATGAAATAAATGCTAAATTGGGCTCTGAATCTGAAATGACACAGAACAAGATCTTTGATCTCAATCTCCTGACTAAATCCAGAAATAGATCAGTCCCTCCATAATGATTCAATACTCATGTCAGTAGTTAGAGAAAGAAGTTAAAATATCAACTGATGAAGAGACTCTTAATGTTTAACTCCCTGCAAATATTTTTCTGGACAGCTATTATGACTCTTTTCAAGTATATGTAATCAATACTCTTTTTCAAATAGCTTTTGTGAAATTTGCTAGAACGGTTCACCTAGAATGTTCCTAGTCCCTTCCTATCAGAGTTTGGGGAGCCCTTCTCCCTACCCTCCATAGGATAGCTCTGGAGGGGATCTTAGGTTGAGCTTCTTGCAAACTGGTCATTTTGATGTAAAGAATTGGTGTGAAGGGAGACTGAGGCAGGAGAATCTCTTGAACCCGGGAGGCAGAGGTTGCAGTGAGATCACACCACTGCATTCCAGCCTGGGCCACAGGACTCCGTCTCAAAAAAAAAAAAAAAAAAAAAAGAATTGGTGTGGGTGATCCCTTTCCTCAGGTAGTGAGCCCCCCACTTTCCCATCTGCACTGCAGTTCTTCTAAATGAAATAGCGTGATGATTTTAAAAATTCAGGCCTGGGAGGCCAAGCCGGGTGGATCGCTTAAGCACGGGAGTTTGAGACTGGCCTGGACAACATGGCAAAACCCTGTCTCTATAAAAAAATTACAAAAATTAGCTGGGCATGGTGGCGTGCACCTGTAGCCAGGTACTTGGTAGTCTGATGCCTGAGAATCACTTAAGCCCAAGAAGCAGAGGTTGCTGTGAGCAGAGATAGCACCATTGCACCCAGCCTGGTGACTGGAGTGAATCTCTGTCTCAATCAATCAATAAAAAATTTCAGGTCTGTGGTCTTTTTTTGTTTTTCACATCAGGGTCCAACCACAGGAAGTTAGGGACAGTGTCAAAATGGGACTATCCAAATGGGCTTCCATGTGTGACTCAAGTCTGTATTCTCTTTACTTCTCAGCAGTGAAAACTTCATTCCCCCAGAATGCTGCCAAAGGGAGGTGATGGTGGCAGGTAGTGTGACGGCCCAGGCTGGCTTCTCTGGAAGCAGAGCGTGAGATAAGAGTCTAGGGTTCAAATGTGTGTTAGGGATCAACCCCTGTAAAAAGAAGCAGGGGGTCTGGACAGAGGAAGAGGCCGAACCTGGATGATGCTGGCCTCAGAAAACCCAGACCACTCAGGGGAGAGCCACAGAGCGAGGGCTGCACCACCCTAGTTGGCCTTGTGTCCCGGCCTTGCTCAGCCACCAGGCACAGCTGTCCTGGGAAGTTGTGACCTCCAGCGAGGCAGCAGCTCTCTGCAGATGAGGTTGACCTTGAAGTCGCTACCAGCTAGAGGCTGTCTGCTGACCACACTTCTCACGGCTGGGCTCCAATCCTTCCTTGACCTGGGTGGCGCATCTTTGTGTCAACCACAGCAATGAACATGGGGAGCCTCGGAGGTCTCTGCTCCTTGGGCTGCTGCCTCTTGCAGCGTGCAGGTAGGTGATATTCAAGGTTATGCGCTCGATGCTATAGCTGCTCTGTCGTTTCTCTAGATGCGCCCCAAAATCACTTGTTCCAGGGCATGCTAAGACCAGAACTTTCCAGGGCTGCACAGCCCCATGTATGGGACTACTTTTCCAGAATTGCCATGTTGAATTCAAATCATTTCATTTCTCTCATCAATATGAATCTCTGCTGATCACCTTAAACTCCCTCCCACAGGCTTAAATGGAGGCTGTTAAGTCAAGGACAATACATCAGTAAGATTTTGTTTCTATCCAAACTCTAATAACACAAGAAACATTCTCAGGGTGCCCATCCATGGGGGATTGTATAATGAACTCACATTCATTAATGTAGCATGTGCTAACTTAAAACCCAGTGGTAATTTAATGTAACTTATATTATGCGTCTGTTGTGTATTGGGTAAGGTACAGTGCTGAGTTCCCTGGAATGTGGAATGCACGTACTTACCCTCTTCCTAGTTAACAAACAACCCCAGGTAAAGGTCAGTAATCAACAAAGTGAACCGAGGATTATGTATTTCAGGAATTTTGGTGTTTTGTCGATCCTATGTCCAGTGGGGTTTGGAAGGTACACAATGGCACTGCGTAACATTCCAGTGCCACATCACCACAACACCGCAAAAGTGGCATGAGGTCCAGAAAGACTCCTCGGGTGGACATTGCTTCTATTTGCCAGGAAGCAGTTTGGCCCGAGCAGTTCTTTTTTGACTGTAGGAAGTTGAGGACAAAGTAAACCTGGCAGACGATGCACCCTGGGTCCACTGCGCTCTTAGGACAAGACAGGCTGTGAAGAGGGCCCTGTGGCCAACTTCCTGATGAAGCTGTTGGCACGGAAGAGAAGGGGAGCAGGGATCCTGGCTGGCAGCTGTTGTGGGAGTGCCTGAGCATCTGTCTCTTTTTTCTTTTGAGATGGAGTCTTTGTAGCCCAGGCTGGAGTGCAGTGGCACGATCTCATCTCACTGCAACCTCATGGGGAGCCTCCCTCCCGGGTTCAAGCAATTCTCCCATCTTAGCCTCCCGAGTAACTGGTGGTACTACAGGTGTGCATCACCACACTGGGCTAATTTTTGTATTTTTTATAGAGATGGGGTTCGCCATGTTGGCCAAGCTGGTCCCGAACTCCTGGCCTCAAGTGATCTGCCTGCCTCAGTCTCCCAAAGTGCTGAGATTACAGGCGTAAGCCACCGTGGCTGGCCCTGAGCACCTATCTTGATAACATCTGCCACCTAAGAGGACGTTCATTTGGCCAATTTTATTGTCACCAACAACATAGTATTTACTCTCGGAAGTGATAATACTAGGTGGATCTACTCTCTTCCTACATTAAACTCAAAGTTGATATCATAAGCTTCTTTGAACAGCAGAGGGTGTAAACCTGGTGAGGCAGACCAAGGCCTTCAGATCTGAGCTTAACAGAGCCTGCCTGTGATGACCAGTGACAGTTGCCTGTCCACCGTTTTCCATGGGCCCATTTGGACTGTGCACACTCAACTGATGCCAATTACATAATAATCATACCCAGCTGGGAATAGACCCACTTGTACAAAATGGATCCAGTGGTGATGGGATCTCCCCAGGCTCACCATCCTAGCAATGCTTTCAGAGACTCACTAAAGTTTGTTGAGTTTTGATGGTTGAAACTTAAAAAATAAACAATGCATAATACAACACTTTGCTCACAGTTTCAAGGTTTCCCAGAGTTTAAAAGAGTTTTGAAAAACTTTAACTGCTGACGGGTTACAACTCAAAAATAGACCGAGCAAGTTTGCTTGGCAGTAAGAATGCTGCTAATTTGACATATGCCCATACATTTCTGAAAGACAAACGTATCTTTAATCTGTTCAGTTGCCAGGGTACTCCAAGCCTGCACATGTTTGAAGTAAGGACAATCCCTGTAGGTCAGTTTCCTCATTTATCAGAGGACGGTGGTCCTACTCCAGCTGGTTTGACTGTTTTCTTTTCTCCCCCCAGATGAAGTTTTGCTCTTGTTGCCTAGGCTGGAGTGCCATGGTAGATCTTGGCTTACTGAAACCTCTGCCTCTTGGGTTCAGGCGATTCTCCTACCTCCCAGCTGGTTTAACTCCTCAGGCACATAGTTTGATGCTTAACTATAACATCAAATACTTGTTCTCCAATGGTTACCAGGGTGTGTAAACTGACTCACTAGCTCTCAAAAATTAGCTGAGAGAGAGACTGTACTTATGGAGGTTTGCCCCTACAGTATGCTTCAGAGATGGCTCATTTAATACTCTAAATTTACCCCTGGCTTGAGGCAGATCAAAAGAGCCTCACATTTTGGCCACATTATTTTGGATTTTTCTGAACTCTGAGACATTGTGAAGAACGGGCAGCTCCCAGAGACTGTACTTTGCCATAGAGATGTGTACGATGAAGAATTAACTTTATCCCAACAGAGACCCAGACTTGGTCCCAGATCCTGGAAGGAGCTTCTAAACCTTTGGAATTCCCCGAGTGATCCAAGTGTCTCAGGTTTTCATGGTAGACCCCCTAGGACCACACCTGATTGTTAATGCTAACCATCTGACTCGGAGAGTTAGCCTTGCCACAAAGACCAGCCATATGATTAGCCAGGAACAAGATAGGGTCTTGATTGGAGGCCAGACTGTGTGGCACACTCAATTAAAAGAAAAGGCGGCAGGTTATAAGGGGGTCTCTTCAGGAAACTCCCCTAACAGCAAAGTTCAATAAGAACAACGTGGGATTTTAAAGCCAGACATGGGTTCACAAGTCTAGTTATGCTTCTTATGAGTGGTGTCATCTTGGGCAGGGTCTCTGGAGTTTCCATCTTCTCATCTGTAAAATGGGGATGGTAACGCTAAGGTCACTGTAGAATCATATGAGATCAGGTGGGGATGGCTCCCAGTGCACGTAGTAGGATGTTAGTTCTCTAGGAAACCAGAATAACATGCTACCACCACCTGGTGGCAGAATTTGAAATTGCAAACAAAAGTCTCCAGAAGAAAGCAGTTGTTTTGTTTTGTTTTGTTGAGACTAGAGTCTTGCTCTGTGGCCCAGGCTGGAGTGCAGTGGCATGATCTCAGCTCACTGCAACCTCCGCCTCCTGGGTTCAATCGATTCTCCTGCCTCAGCCTCCTGAGTGGCTGGGACTACAGGCGTGTGCCACCATGCCCGGCTAATTTTTTGTCTTTTTAGTAGAGACGGGGTTTCACCGTGTTAGCCAGGAAGAAAGCAAGCAGTTTTAAGATAGCTTGCCTTCTACATTCAACTTGATTAAATAACAGCAAGTATAAAGTGGATAGAAGCTGGGGAAATTTGATCAAGAGGCAAGGACGGGTGGGATTCTATTCAGGTAGAGTAGTATGATCAAAAACACCGAGAAGGGAACTACTAAGCTGAATTTCAGGTTGGGGGTGTACAGTAAGGAGACAAGAGGAGATTCGGGGTTTCTCACATTGTCATAAACTCTGCACAAGTAGACAATGTGCAGGGACACTGCTTGACCCACAGGTGTGACCTTGTATAACATTACCCCTATATCTAGGCTTTAGAAAGCCATGGCTTTTCAGTTACATAGAAAGCTTTTTTTATGGTTGGCCAAGGAGAATGCTGTGGTCATGCTAGCAGTGATGGTCAAGGCCTTCACTAAGGAGGGTGTGCTGATGGTCTGTGAATTCTGCAGGGGCTGCACTAGGAATATAGATATTTCCAGTCCTGATAACTCAGCAACTATATTTGTCTACTCCTGTCTTCCCTGGCTACACGGTGGTCCCTGACCTCCCTCAGTGGAAACCCAAAGGGATCATTGGGAAAATCTTGGGGTATACATCGTGGACACCCATAACTTCAAACAGAATCATGAATTCATGATGCTGGAGGCTTTGGTTGATGGAAAGTGACTAATATCGCCTACAGGGTAGTTCTGGGCTCTGCAGCATTCTCTGAGTATAAGCCAGCGTGTGCCACACACCATTCACTAAAGGACCTTCTGCGTTGCTCACTGCTTTGCAGACTTCTGCTTCCTCGAGGGCTTGGGCATGGCTGGGGATGGATGGATTTGCTTTACCGACTCCCCTGTGTCAGCAGGTTAGCTGAGGCAATGGTGCTCTGTGACCTAAACAGTGATTGCTGTGTGACGCTTGCTGTTCATAACTGGAACTAACCCCAACCTTGGACGCTTTACCCTGTATTCTAAAGACATGAGATCACTCATTTAGATTGAAATGTTAAATAAATACACTCATGCATGTGTGCACCCACCTGGACACATGCACACAAACAGACCTCGGGATGCCACGGAGAAATGGACTAAGATAAGTAATGTAGCTTTGGCTGGGCGCAGTGGCTTACGCCTATAATCCCAGCACTTTGGGAGGCCGAGGGGGGGCAGATCACGAGGTCAGGAGTTCAAGACCAGCCTGACCAACATGGCAAAACCCCGTCTATACTAAAAATACACACACACACAAAAAATTAGCTGGGCACAGTGGCACTCACCCGTAATCCCAGCTACTTGGGAGGCTGAGGCAGGAGAATTGCTTGAACCTGGGAGGCAGAGGCTGCAGTGAGCCAAGATCACACCACTGCATTCCAGCCTGGGTGACAGAGCAAGAGTCCATCTCAAAAAAAAAAAGAAAAAAAAAAAGAAAAAAAAAAGGTAAAGTAGCTTTATTTGAACTTGAGCAGAGCTGGCAGGTTCTAGGTACGGCAGATAAGCAGGGACAGCCAGAAGGACTTGGCAAGCTTCTTATCCTTCCTCCAAGGTCCAGCCCCTTTCTCTTCTCTTTTTTTTCCACAGAAAGCCAAGAGGGCTTCAGAGGAGCTCCCTCCTACACAGAACATTTCAGACTTTTAAGTGATGCCTTCTTGGTGAGCTGAAGCTGTGGCCACATGTGCTGCCAGCTGTCTCTAGTCCTAGTAAATCCAATCTGAGCCTGGGGTGATCAAGGCCATGTGCAGCAAATCCTCAGCTAATATGTCATGATCTGGCATAGTCCTGGCAAACAGACCTTTGGGCCTGTGTGGGTCACTGGCAGAGAGTCTTGGTGAATGGGAGCCTCTGCTGACCTTGGCCACTGTTTGGTCTAAGAGAGATGAGAATCCCAGGGATGTGGGGATTTTTTTTTTAATTGTGGTAAAACATATATAACATAAAATTCACCATTTTAGCCATTTTCAGTGTACTATTTAGTAACATTAGGTACATTTCCAATGCTGTGCAGTTATCATCACTATCCATTTCCAGAGCTATTTTCTTCTCTTTTTTTCCTTTTTCTTGAGATGGAATTTCGCTCTTGTTGACCAGGCTGGAATGCAATGGTGTGATCTGGGCTCACCGCAACCTCCGCCTTCCAGGTTCAAGCAATTCTCTGCCTCAGTCTCCGGAGTAGCTGGGTTTACAGACATGCATCACCACACCCAGCTAATTTTGTATTTTTAGTAGCAGTGGGGTCAGACTGGTCTCAATCTCCCTACCTCAGGTAATCCACCCACCTTAGCCTCCCAAAGTGCTAGGATTACAGGCATGAGCTTCTGCGCCCAGCTCCAGAGCTATTTTCATCTTCTCAACCTGAAACTCTGTTCCCGTTAAGCAGAAATTTCTCCATTCCTCTCTCCCCACAGGCCCTGTAAACTCCATTCTACTTTCTGTCTCTATGGATTTGCCTGTTCTGAGGATGTTATATGAAATGGTATCATGCAATATTTGTGTGTTTCTGACTGGCTTATTTCATTTAGCATAACATCTTCAGGGTTCATCCACGTTGTAGCATCTGTCAGATTATCACTACTTACTAAGGCTGAATCCTATTCCATTGTTTGTATATACCACATTTTGTTTATCCATTCTTCTATGAATGGACATTCCCCCCCCCCCACACCTTTTGGCTAATGTGAATAATGCTGTGGATACTGACGTACAAGTATCTATCTGATGCCCTGCTTTCAGCTCTTTGGGGTATACACGGGATTGCTGGATCATATGGTAATTTTCTATGTAAATTTTGAGAAACTGGCACGATGTTTTCCATCTGCAGAGGCTGCACCATTTTACATTCTTACACGCAATATATGAGGATTTCCACTTCTCCACATCCTTGCCAACATTTATTTTCTGTTGTTTGTTTGTTTTTTCTAATGACTATCCTAAGTGTGTGAGGTTTGTGGGTTTTTCGTCTTTGCTCCAAGTCTCTTTCTCAGTGTCTCAGGTTTGAGGAGAACTGTGACCCATGCAGTCTGAGTTCCAGTGAAAGAGGAGGTCCTGTTGTCCTGAGAATAGTCCCTAGGGGGAAAACTATCCTTTTCTAAGGCAGAATTTCTCAACTGTGGAACTACCGACATTTTGGACCAGGTACTTCTTTCTTGTCCTGTGCACTCTAGCAGCGATCCCCAACCTTTTAAGCACCAGGGATCAGTGTTGGGGAAGACGATTTTTCCACAGATCAGTGGGATGGGATGATTTGGGGATGATTCAAATGCACTGAATTTATCGTGCGCTATTTCTATTGTTATTGTAATATATGATGAAATAATTATGCAGGTCTCTGTAACAGAGAATCAGTGGGACCCCTGAGCTTGTTTTCCTGCAACTAGATGGTCCCGTCTGGGGGGGTGATGGAAGACAGTGACAAGTCATCAGGCATTGGAGTCTCACAAGGAGTGTGTAGCCTAGATCCCTTGCATGTGCAGTTCACAATAGGGTTCATGCTCCAATGAGAATCTGAGAATCTAATGCTGTGGCTAATCTGACAGGAGATGGAGCTCAGGCAGTAATGTGAGTGATAGGGAGTGGCTGTAAATACAGATGGAGCTTTGCAGGATCCCCTGCAGTTCACCTCCTGCTATGTGGCTCAGTTCCGGTGCACAGCCTGTTAGGTACCGTGGTACCTGAGGACCCTGCCCTGTAAGATGTTTAACAGATCACTGGCCTCTACGTACCGGATGCACCCTGCCCCATCATGATCATCAAAAATGTCTCCAGACGTTGCCAAATATGCCATACCAGTCCTCAGTCGAGGACTCCTGTTCTAAGTCCTGACTAGCTAGAGTCAGCCCAGAATATGAAGAGGTAGAGGCTGCTCCAGTTCCCAGGAGCTAAGTGTTATGTGCTCCAGTTCCAACTTGCTCAGCGTGTCAGTTTCGTTTAGTGTCTTCCCTCCATCACCTAAAAGTTGAGTTCAGATAGAGCTGATTTGTTGCTAAGGCACAGAAAACTCAAGCAAATGTTTGCGCAGTCCAGTAGGGGGCACTGTTGTTCAAGAAAGGCTCCAGGTGGAAGAGGGGTGTGTGTGTGTGTGTGTGTGTGTGTGTGTGTGTGTGTGTGTAGACTCAAGTAAA